>JADKLZ010058905.1:0-14674 GCA_021533235.1 Biomphalaria straminea | reverse complement strand
ACTGAATACTTCGTTTCACAATAAATACATAAAGTTCAGTTATAAATTTTAATGTCCATTTGATATGTTATTACTGGTATACAGATTTTGTAAATTGATTCCTTAGCTTCCTAAACTGGGCCCTATCTTTTTAAAATATATATCTTCGATATTAGAGATCATTTTTACTCATACTTTTAATAGAAAATTACTGTTGCAGGGTTGAACAGGTTTTTACAAGAGGAGCACATGTAATGTAAAAACTACACCTACATTCTATTCTACTTTCAATTGGAAGAATGACACACAACAAAACATTTTGTAATTATAATTATTCAGCCTTCTAGAACCTAAAGAAAATCAATGATTGCTACACTTTGTACTTCTCCCTTTTTCCCAACCAGAAGTTAAGAGCTACATATCACTTGGGCTATTTTTACTTTTTGATCAGGAGACTTTTTTATTTCCAACCACACTGCATGTAGACATTTAGAATAGAATTAAAGCATCGGCCAATTATTTCAATCAATCACTGTCTCAGTTTCTTCTATCACATGTCTCTTGTAAGTGGAACTCATTTCTGTTATCATGTTGTTTCCTGGATAACTGCTGTAAGTGCTGTAACAAGATCAAAACAAATTGATCAAAGTTCTTTTTTTTTAAATTCCTATTGTTAGCTCATGCTTTCTTCATAGGCAAAAAAAATGTTTTTATAATTTATTGTGACAACTTTTCATTATCCTATCAAGCTGAAATTTCCCACTTATAGTCTATGCAGTATAGCAAGACATCACCATTTTAATATTTCAAAAAGATGAATGAATTAATTAATTAATTAACAATTACTTTGTATATCAGTAATATCCTTTAGCATATGCCCCCTCACCCACCCATTGAGCTGTGTAAAATCATCATTAGATGTTCTGTAAATAGAACTCCTAATATGAAAATCTCATTGAAAAGGCTCCTTGCAATAATAAAGTATTAGAAGAAATGTATAAATGATAAAACATAGGCTGCTATTACCTTCATAAATTAGAACAAAGCATAGAAAGTGCATTGATAATAACAAAGAAATAATAATCCTAAGGCAGAAGAAGGAAAGGAAAGCTGAAAATATGAGGAAAAGAATAACTTTCTATTTTACCACTCATGTGCTGTGATATATTCAAAATGTTTACAAAATAATGAAAAATAAAATATGTGTTAGTCCTTACTACAATATCTTATTGCTAATGCTATGCTCAACTGATGACCCCAAGGTCCTACCGTCCTACACAGGTTAAAGCCTACCTATTTGAGGTGTAGCTCATTGGCATATTGTTGCTGGTAGTCTGAATTCTCTCCTGGTAGACAGATGGTTGGAGAGTAGAAGTGCTGCTTGTAGTCTGCAGTGTCATGGGATAGGCTGCTGGTTGGAGAGTAGAAGCAATCTCATTGAGCTCTTGTTCTGTTATGGGATTCTTGTCACCAAATGATATTTCTGCCACAGCATTCATTGAACTGGACCTAATGGCTTTCAGAAAGAAAACAATTGAGCTACATAATTGTATCCAGATTCGAAAGGAAACATTATATGTATTTAGTAAAAAAAAAAAAAAACTTAGTGAAACAAAAAATCATTTGAAAATGGTGTATTCATATTGGTATTCATTCATTTAATACAAATCAATGTTTATAAATATAAGATATAATTTTAAGAAAAATAACGAATTATTTAAAGCTCTATCTGATAAGGGAGGGGGCATGGTGGCTGAGTGGTTGAGTGCTTGGCTTTTGAACCTAGGGTCCTGGGTTCGAATGTCAGTGAAGACTTAGATTTTGAATATATTTCTTGGGCGCCCGGAACAAATTTTAATGGGTACCTGATATTAGCTGGGGTAAGTGTGAGTGTTTAAGACAACCATAGATGTAGCCTACGCCTACTTATTACTATCTGAAGTGGACAAAGTCCCATGATTTGGCTTACATACTGCTGTCACAGCATAGCCAGAATTCTCTCTTTGCAGAGCTCCAGAAGAGTCTACTCTATTTGAGAATGTGACCTCTTTAGGAGTCATGAGACTCTCTATGTCAGTAGCACTGTAGCTCCTGTTCCTAAACCTGAGTGATGAATTCCCAGCACTGTTTCTAATGACTGAAATAAGACATACAGGAAACATTTAAAAAAAAATTATTCAAATGTTGTTCATAATTCAAAGTAAGCCAAAGCTTAAATGATCACCAAAAAAAAAATTATCATAAGATTTAAACTTGTTTTTATTCATCTCACTATCAATACAATTCTAATGCATTATTTTTGTTATATATAATTTTTGGAACTTTGGCACTATTTAGACAATGACATGACAATGTATTTTTATAGTCTACCATATTGTTTTAGTCTAAATAATAAAGAAACTTTTCAAAATTTCTATCGTTATAGTCTACCATATTGTTTTGATCTAAAATAATCAATAAACTTTTTCTAAAATTTCTATGGATTTGCTTAAAATATAATTAGCAAAATAAAGTTGTGGGTGGAATAAAAGAGTTGGACTCCTTCCGTTGAAGAAAGTCTATGGTTCATATGTATAAAAAATAAAGCCTGATAAACTGACAATGTTACAAAAACTTACTCTGATGCTTATTCATTGAAATAGACTCTTCACCAAATTTTCTCTGACAGGTGTTCCTCCAGTCTTTAGAGTATAAAGCTTTCCTGTCATTCTCACCATACAGACTGTCCAGCTCTGAGGTAGAAAACCAGCCTTCATCTTCACTGTGGGCTTCATTCAAGAAGCCATCTTTAGCAACAAAAAAAAGTTATTTGAAATAAAGCTTACTGGAATGTACAATTTAAAAAAATCTAGCTTAAAATGTTTGATCTTTTGGCGTTGTTTAGTATGATAACTTTACAAACAAATTCATTTTGATCAAAGAACATTATGAAACACCTAATATGTTTACTTAGCTAACAATTAACATTTTGTAGCATTTTTTCGACCCATGATTTCAGTAAAATAAAGCAAAACTACAAAGTGGACACATTTGCTAGTTCTAAATAACAAAATGATTAGGGTGAGAGGAATGATCATCATCATTATCAATTCCATGACTTGTGTTGTAGGTGTGCTGTGATGTTTGGTGCATCTGATCTCACCATTTTTTTCCCAGTCAGTAGCTGCACTGAGCAGGGTATCAAGAAAGGGCCAGGTCCATTCTTTCACATTGTCCATGGAACTTTTCTTCTGACAATGTTTTTATTCATGTTTCTCCACTGTACATTGAAGAATGATTTTTTGACAGTTGAGTTGTGTCTTACCAGTTCAGCTTTGTCTCTTCACAGTATTGAGGCGTTCCTCTTTTTGTCAGCCTAATTGTTGATTATGAAAGTACAAACTAATAAAGTTTTCTTTTTCTGATATCTTATACACAGCAGTTCTTTTTTTTATCATTTACTTTGAAAAGATTGTAGATTTGGCATATTTTGAATAATCACTTTGAGCAGCATTTTGTTGTCTATGATGTTAACCCATTAGCTCCTACCGCAGTTGGAAACGTTTTCCCGTTTTTGTCCTAAACCGTTGTAAAACGTTTCTAAAATCCCCTATTCAATATATTTGATTTAAACTTTTTAAAAACAAGATTTCTTCTAGTCTCGTTGCAAGCGTGATTACAAATCATTTTGGAGATTACCGATTCTATTTTAAATAAAATCGGGAAGGTTTTTATTTTTTAAATAATTTTTCAAACGAACCGGCCCATAGCCTCAGTGTATAAGCCCCCCTAGTCGGAAAATTAGCATTTTTGAAGTTTTTTATATTCTAGTAGTATTAAACGTATATATTTTTTAAAACTAGACATATAGTTCTATTTTTTTAGGAGTTGTTTGTTTGTTTATATGTATTAGATCTTAAATTTAATTATTTTTTCAAAATAAATATTTTTTAGAATTTTTAAAATACGGAGTTATTCCTCTTTGCTTAGGACTACAGAAGGGTTTTTCGTAACCGGAAATAGGAGCTATTGGGTTAATACTATATATGGCAGGGGTTCTCAACCTGTGAGTCATTACCCCCTTGGGGTCAATTGATGAATTGCCAGGGATCGTCAAGCACCATAATAAATGGATTGTTTCTGTCTATTCGTCTTTTGCTGTGTGTGTGTGTGTGGGGGGAGGGGTGTCTCAGCAGATTGGGGGTCGTAAAAAGGGGTCTGAAGGATTTTCTGTCTATTCGTCTATTGCTGTGTGTGTCATATGAATTTTGCACTCTGTACCAAACTCTACTGGCCGCTTTGTCTCGTCCTGGGTTTGTATTTGATTCAAATGTTCCGAACAGGCTTTGACCTGGGCTCAGTAAGACTGGATCTTGAATTGTGAATTCTTTGATCATGAATTGTAAAGTGACTTGACTCTGACACATTGGCTCTTTATGAAAGGGTCCTCTAATACCTCCTCAGAGCCTAACTCATTCCTTCTGGATGATCCATGACCATTTCCCATATGAAGGGCCTGAATAGTGTTCATAACACAGATCTTTCCTGAATCATCGCCATGTGACCGGTTGTCTTGTTTTAGCCTGTGTTATCTGTCTCAGCTGATTACAAACACAAGATATCCCTATCTGTTGCTACCAGTTAAAACAATAGTGTATCCTTGACTAAAGAATATAAAGCAGTTTAGTATGAGAAACCAAAAAAAAAGATATAAAAAACCAATTATACTTAGTATTGCTTACCTCCCTTCTTCCTTAGTTTTGAATCATTTTTTTGATAGGTCTGCATCTGATGTGGTCTTGGTCTTCAGCGTTTTAGCATCTGTCACATAAACAAATTATGTATTTGTTAGTTTACACAAGTCAAAGGTCAACCCTCGCTGCTGACGAAGTTATTTATAGTTATTCCGAGAACTGAGCCTCGGATCAGATGTCATTCTGCATGCATTGATTTGATTGGCGGAAAGGATAGCGTCTTCGAAATCCCAGCGAGAATACGCGCGAGATGCAGTTGGTAGCTAACTTTAAAAGGACAGTCTAAGTCTGAACGTTGAATTGAACAGTTGTGTATTCTATTATCTCTAAGTTTTTAACGAAGAAGCCTTGTAATAATTTTTCTTATTGTTTGATCTACATTGTACATAAGTTGTACTCACGTTTTGTTCAAATAAAGTTTCCTGAATATTGTTTTATACAAGAAAGTTTTTATTGTGAATTCTAGATCTACATTTATTTAAATAATTCATCTACAAGACTTGGATCAAGTCGCTTGTCACCAACCACGTGTTCCAGTTAGATTCCCCGGCAATGTCACCTCTATCATCAAACATCATATTGTGACATAATTGGCACTCTCCGGCAAAAGAAATATTCCCGAGAAATTTAATCCAGATCTAGAACTAATTTCTAAAATCTTCAAAGGAACTTTATTTTATTTTACGGAGGACAAAAAAATTTCTGTGTTTAACAAGGTCAGTTGGTTATCGATAATTATTTTACTAAGATTTTCGTTAGAGTTACGTCTAACTCACGAAATCTATTATATGTAATTGGCAAAGGCAATAAGACCAATATACATAATTAGTGGCATTATTATCAAAAGACCAGTAAAGCAAATAACTGGCATTATTACAAAGACCAGTTCAGCAAATAACTGGCAATATTCAAAAGACCAGTAAAATAAATAACTGGCATTATAAGGAAGACCAGTAAATAATCATTTGTCTGGCACAAAGTAAACGGAAGACCAGATTTAACCAACTGTTAAACCAGAATAAAAGTACTCGGCTCAATAGATTTGTAGATCAAGACTTAGACTCCAGTAAAGTACAATTTTACTGTCAAGCATTATTAACAGACTAAGGCTTCAAGAACTCTATTAATATATTATAAGGATATCTGAGATAAGGCAAAATCCAGATATCGAACATTTTGCTCCAATACAAGAAGAATACATAAAAATATAAAATGGCTACCAGTTCCAGTTATAGGACACAACGATACTTCGAATTGGTGGAACTAGCAAAAGAAAAGCAAATTCCCAAGCCAGACTTATGGGCAGAGAGACAGGAAGAGAAAGAATATCAAGAACAAGAAGCTGAAAAACAAAGGCAAATAGAAGAAAAGAAATTGCAAGACGCCGAAAAACAAAGACAAGACGCCGAAAAACAAAGGCAACATGAAAAAGAAAAAATGGAATATGACAAACAAAATAAAGAAAACAAAGAAAACATTCCGAATCAAGGCCAATCAAATATGACCGATAAATACAGACTGATGAACAAAATGCCGGCATTTAATGAGAACATTGATAATATGGACTCATACCTCATTAGATTTGAAGAGATAGCAACCACATCCGGTATACCTGAAACACTTTGGTCGAGTTCACTCCTCACTCTCTTGACTGGCAAAGCTGTTAACATTTGCTCCCAACTATCCCAAAATGAACGCAGCACTTACCATGATATCAAGGAAGCTCTACTGCGCCAATACGGAGCAACCTCAGCAAACTATAGAAAGAAATTCTACAATGAAAGGCCACAACAAAATGATGATCCTCAAATATTTGTAGCCAATATGTCAATGTGGTTTGATAGATGGGTATCCATGGCCAAAGTAGAAGAAAGTTACCAAGCTCTTCGTCAACATATTATCATTGATAACATCACACATGCTCACTCAGAAGATATTCAATCCTACATTATAGAAAGAAATCCCACTGACATCCAGACATTAACCAAGATCATCAGGCAATATAAAGCAGCCTATCCAAACAAGTCAGTCAAACCATCTAATGAAGAAAACTTTATCTGCTTCGCCCAAGACAAAAATACAAGATATAAGCCAGATGACAAAGTCAAATGTAACAAATGTCACAAACCAGGACATTTTACTTCTCAATGCCGCAGCAAAACCATAGAATGTTCATATTGCCATAAAAAAGGTCATCAAATTCATGAATGTTGGAAAAAACAAGCAAGTTCCAAAAATCAAAATTATGATAGACCCACATTGCCAACTCAAAGAGAGCAATACAATTTCAACAAAGCACCTGGAAATAATAAACCAGATAATAGACCTCACCATAGAAGTCAATCACAAGATTCCAGACCACAATATGCGCCAAACAGAAGCTCATATAACAGAAGCTATTACAATGAACATTCAACTATGACAGTCATTGCGAAATCCAATGGTCTCAAGTTTTATCCAGGCTTCGTAGGAGACATGAAGGTGGAAGTTCTTCGCGACACCGGAAGCACGTCCACATTAGTACATGAACGCTTTGTACACGCAAACCGCTTCACAGGCAATCATGTCCAAGCCACTGCCTTCAACGGAACTGTCAGCAAGTTACCTGAAGCCATCATTTATGTTACTACACCATTTTTCAGTGGTCAAACAAAAGCATTAGTAACACCCAATCTACCAGTAGACCTAATCATTGGAAACATAGAGGGAGTTAAAGAATGCACTCCTCAAGAACTCGATGAATGGACGAACGCCATAGAGCAAGGTCAAAGATGTCTTGCAGTAACGACAAGATCCATGTCCAAACAACAAGAACATTTGGCACCTGAAGAAGTTAGCCAAAATGACCACATGGCTACCACAGTTACTCAAGCTATGCAGAATGTAACAGAACCAGTTACTAGTCCAGTAGCCAGCAACAATCAAGAACATTCAACATGGACACCCCCAGTTACATCAAGCCCATCCCTACCGGTCGTACGTCCACCTCCAATTCCCGATTGTCCATTGTTGAATTTCGATGAACAAGACGACATGCCCAGAGTCTCTAACAATGATACAAGAACTCTAACTGGTCAAACTGAAGTACATCAAGACAAGTCATATCTCCTACACGATGACTTCAAAGAAGAACATAAACGAGATCCAACATTGCAAATACTTTATCGGAAGGCTCAAGCAAACAATCAGACGAATTCACCAAATAAACCATATTTTCAAAATGGCCTACTAATGAAGAATGCCATGCACAAAGACAATGTCATTCAGCAAATAATAGTGCCACAGAAATACAGAAAGCAAATAATGGACACAGGACATAACATTCCACATGCCAGCCATATGGGTATTGTCAAAACTAAAGCCAGAATCCTCAAAGAATTTTATTGGCCAAGTATCATCAAAGACGTAAAGAAATACGTGAAGTCATGTCATATTTGCCAAGTCAAAGGACCTAAGAACAACAAGTCACAGGCACCAATTCAAGACATGGAATTGACAGACAAGCCATTCCAAAAAGTCTCTGTTGATTTGATTGGTCCTATGCCAGTAGCTTCAGCAAGAAACCATAGATATGTCCTGACACTGATCGACACATGTACTAGATGGACAGAAGCAGTACCTCTAGTAAACATTACAGCGCTTGACATCACCAGAGCTTTGTCAGAGATATTTTCCAGAATTGGTTTCCCAGAAGTTATCCTATCTGACAGAGGCACACAGTTCACAGCTGACATTACCAGAGACTTCATGAACATGTACCACATCAAGATGAAGTTCACAACGCCCTATCATCCCCAAAGTGAACAATTTCACGGTACTTTGAAGAAGTGCATCTCAAAAATAGCACACGACAATCCGCAGAATTGGGACTTATTGCTACCAGCGGCTCTGTTTGCATACAGAGAAAGTCCTCAAGAAACCACAGGATTCTCACCTTTCGAGATGATTTATGGCGCCAACCCACGAGGACCTATGGCAATCCTCAAAGAATCAATCATCCGCCAAAACTCAACTTCATCAGAAACCAAAACAGCATTTCAACACGTGCAAGATACCAGAAACATAGTCATTTCTGCATGTGAGAAAGCAAATGAAGCCACAGCCATAGCAAACTTCAATACCAGAATGAGAATAAATAGAAACAGAACACTGAAACAATTCGAACCAGGAGATCAAGTATGTCTGTTACTACCAGACAAAAGCAACAGACTATTTATAAAATGGCAAGGTCCATTTTCCATACTTAGAAAAATAACAGATGTTGACTATGAGATAGACATCCACAACAAAAAGAAAATCTATCATGTCAACATGCTACAAAAATATAATACAACAACAGAAGATATCACGAATCAAGAACAAAATGAAAGAGCTATATCATGCCTTGCAGTCATACCAGAAGAAGATGAAAATGACACGTCTGAATTTGACGACATCAATATGCCACAAACAACTACCAAACAAACTGAATTTTGGCAAGACATAAAGCTAAATTCAATGACACCGCAAAAGCAGAAAGAACTGACTACCATTCTCAAAGAGCATTCAGAAATATTTACAGATGTTCCAGGCAAAACTTCCATTGCAGAACACAAAATAATACTTAATGATTCCAAGCCTACAAAAGCAAGACCTTATCCACTACCAGTACACTACAGAGACTTTCTTAAACAAGAAATTAACCAACTACTAGAGCAAGGAATCATTGAACATTCTGACTCTCCCTATGCTGCACCAATAGTTCTTGTCAAACGGAACCAGACGACAAATCCAAGAATGTGTGTCGATTTCAGACAATTGAACAAAATAACACAACTTGACTCATATCCTATGCCAAATCCTGAAGATCTTATGACCAAATTTTCAGAAGCAAAGTTCTTCACTAAAATAGACCTGTCCAGAGGTTATTATCAAATACCAGTCAAACAAGAATGCACACAGTTTACGGCATTCACCACAGCTTATGGACTATTCCATTTCAACTTCATGCCATTTGGTCTAGTCAACGCCAGCAGCACCTTTAATAGAGCCATCCACAGCATACTAGGCAATCGCTCTGACACAGTGTCATATATAGATGACATTTGCATATTCCATAAGACATGGAATGAACACATCCAAGGCTTACAAGAAGTCTTCAGCATACTGAAACAACATGGTTTTACCATAAAGCCTAGTAAAGTAGAACTAGCCATGTCAGAAATATCCTTCCTGGGTTATAAGGTCAGCTACAATTCGCTGAGACCACAAGAGAACATTATTCAACGCATACTAGACATCAAAGTACCCACCAGTAAAAAGCAAGTGAGAAGTATTTTGGGTCTGTGTAATTTTTACAGTCATTTTATACCAGGTTACACAGCACTCATAGCTCCATTGATTGAACTCACTAAGAAAGGACAACCAACGAAGATTCCATGGTCTACAGAGTTACATACTACAATTGAGAACATTAAAGCTGAATTTTCAAGAGACACTATTCTCAAACTTCCGAATCCAGAGAAGCAATTTCACCTCGCCACAGATGCTTCATCTTCAGCTATAGGTGCATGCCTAATGCAGAAATATCAAGACACTTCACAGAAATGCCAAGAGACTTTGCACCCAGTATTTTTCATCAGCAGGAAATAATCAACAGCTGAAACCAGATACTCAACCATAGAACGAGAATGCCTGGCCATCGTATGGGCCATAGCCAAGTTCTCCAGATATCTACTAGGTGCAAAATTTACACTCCTAACCGACCATGCACCACTAGCATTTCTGAACTCAGAAGTTAGCGAACAGTCGTTTAACTCGGTGGAGTCTACAACTCACAGACTACCAATTTGAGGTCAAGACAATTCCTGGACGTGAAAATGTCTTCGCCGACACACTTTCCAGATGTATTTAATCATTTACATAATTTTGTATATATTTTTTCCACAGGTGTAATATATCAGTTTTGTTAGCATATGTATTAGTATATCAGTTTTGTTTGAATATGTACTATTGCAGAATCAAGTACCATAAAGAGAAGTAACTCATTCAAGATTTAATTCATATTTCAATGTATATTATGCCTTGTAAATTTTTTTTTCAGGTTATTCACGATCAACATTGTCTCATATTATAATAGTTTTATATTTAAGCATTCAATTTAGAGTTTCAGATGCATCTACGTAGTTAGAAATATTTCTTATCAAGTCTTCAATAATTTTGTACATGACGCTATATTTGAATTTTATTGTCAACAAGTTGTCACATTGTTATATCAAGTTTTCTGAGCATTGTCATATGTTACCTCAACCATTCCTATAATTTCATGTATGGTAGCTTGTGTATATTCAAATATTGTTACTACCATGTAAGCATTTCTATTGCCATACAAAATGCTTAAAACGGAGGGGGGGGGGGGTAATATGTCACATAAACAAATTATGTATTTGTTAGTTTACACAAGTCAAAGGTCAACCCTCGCTGCTGACGAAGTTATTTATAGTTATTCCGAGAACTGAGCCTCGGATCAGATGTCATTCTGCATGCATTGATTTGATTGGCGGAAAGGATAGCGTCTTCGAAATCCCAGCGAGAATACGCGCGAGATGCAGTTGGTAGCTAACTTTGAAAGGACAGTCTAAGTCTGAACGTTGAATTGAACAGTTGTGTATTCTATTATCTCTAAGTTTTTAACGAAGAAGCCTTGTAATAATTTTTCTTATTGTTTGATCTACATTGTACATAAGTTGTACTCACGTTTTGTTCAAATAAAGTTTCCTGAATATTGTTTTATACAAGAAAGTTTTTATTGTGAATTCTAGATCTACATTTATTTAAATAATTCATCTACAAGACTTGGATCAAGTCGCTTGTCACCAACCACGTGTTCCAGTTAGATTCCCCGGCAATGTCACCTCTATCATCAAACATCATATTGTGACAGCATCTGAAAATCTAAATCAGAAAGTAAAAATACAAAATATTATATTATGCAATGCATTAAAAAAAACAAGGTTATGTATTTTAAGTTTTAACATCATTGCCTGCTATGACAATCTAACTGTAAAAATAGAAATAAACTTTCTAAAATTCTAAATGCTGCTAGTAAGATCATAGGCAACAAACAAACAGCTCTTGACACACATATTTGAGAAAAATATTGCTAAAAAAGCTATACAAATTCTAAATATAGAAAATCACCATCTTCTTCATGATTTTAACATTTTACCATCACAAAGTAAATATAAGACACCAATCAGGAAGACTAATACAAACAGGAAATATTTTATTCCTTTAAAAATTAAATCATTGAACAAAATGTAACTAATTGTTGTTAATTTTGGATGTGATATTTAAGATAAACTGGGGCTAGAACATAGATCTATATTTTGTGTTATATCATACAAATTGTATGCTCTAATTATGTATTGCATCTTTTTGTAATGCACAATTGTAAAACAAATTTTCCTCATGAATAATAGGCCTACATATTATTATTGTTACAATTATTATTAGATAATATATGGTATATGATTACTAAATAATGAAAAATTGTACTTAAGAAACAAACCCAATCGAACTTTGAGTTGTCCATGGTCTTGGTATTTTCATATCTCTGACAAGAAGAAAACAGACATTAAAAGAAACATATCTACTAAGAGTACTAACAATACTTACACTTAGCCTAATACCTAATATTGTAATATATAAGGTAAGGTACGGTATTAAGACTAGGCCTATATATTTACTGGAGGCGCGGTGGCTGAGCGGTAAAGCCCTTGACTACTGAACTGGGATCCGGGGTTCGAATCCTGGTGAAGACTAGGATTTTTAATTTCAGCATCTTCTGGCACCTCTGAGTCCACCCAGCTCTGATGGGTACCTGACATTAGTTGGGGAAAAGTAAAGGCGGTTGGTCGTGCTGGCCACATGAAACCCTCGTTAACCGTAGGCCACACAATCAGGATGAACTTTACATCATCTGCCCTATAGACCACAAGGTCTTAGAGGGAACTTTTTTTTCTATATATATTTATTCGCCAAATTATTTAAGATTAAACATGGGCAGATGAGCAGAAGTCCAGAAGAGGGTCTAAAATGATGGAACAAAAGATAGTATCTCATTTATAAAAGGTGATTTTTCTAGCCTTCTTGTCCTATATATTCTATTAGATCTATTAGCTATTCTTTTTTTTTAAGTTAAAATGTACACTTACACCACCGTTAAATTAACTTTTGAACTGCTGTTGCCACGGGACTTCTTGCCACTGATAATATTTTTATAGATTTTAAAGATCTTAAATTCATATTAATATCTAGACTGACTAGATCTATAATTTATTTTTTACTTATCTATTCTCAGCATTTTTTTTTTATTAACAACTAGATCTAGATCTATATGTAAGCTTTGGCTTCTAGATCTAACTATTCTAATAGGCCCCTATAGGTTACTTTGTTTAGGCCTATTCATATATTTAAATGTAGACCCATACAAAATGGTACACACTGTATAATTTATATTAAATGAAGTAGTCTATGATAAATAACTGGGTTCTAGATCTAGATTAGATATCTAGACTCTAGAGACTAGATCTATTCTATGAATTTTTAAAAGTTAACCAAGATTAGAAAAACAAAGTCTGATTTTTTTCCCATTATATTTTTAACATGGAGGCATCCTAGGTCTGGACACTGGCACCAGCTGGATATGATACTGACACGGAAAAGAGACATTGGAAACATACTGCTGACACGTAGCTTTCAAAGTGCGAACTGTGATACTGATCACACTTTAGTGTCCAGTCGGATAAGACTGCTGCTTCCCACCACTTGCAGTTTTGAGCGAATTAGACGAAACACCTTTGGCAAAGGAACTGAGCACAGCCGTTGATATGCTTGCACACGGGAAAGCACCCGGAGGAGATGGTATTCCTGCTGAAGTCATTCAGGATGGAAAGCATGCCCTAATTAAGCCATTCCATGAACTGCTAATTTTGTGCTGGGATTGTAAACGTAAGAGATAGAGGCATTTCACTTCTTAGCATATTTGGGAAGGCTTATGCTAGAGTAATACTAAAGCAGCTGCAGATTTTGCCAGAACGAGTTTACCCAAGAGTCACAGTGTGGCCTTATATAATCTTCTCCCTGCGGCAGCCACAGGAGAAAAGCAGAGAATAAAGGCAGCCCCTCTTTATAACTTTTATTGACTTGACCAAGGCGTTGGACCTTTTCAGCAGAAAATACCATACTACTTATATTGGTACAACAACGTACGCCATCAAAGCCACAAAATTCTGTTAGAGTGGGGGTTCTCATTTCAACCTGTGGGTCGCGACCCCCTTGGGGGTCGATTGACGATTTGCCAGGAGTCACCAAAGACCATCGAAATCATGGATTGTTATTGTCTACTTTTCTATCGCTGTATGTGTTTGTTTGGGGGGGGCAGAGTGGTCGCCGAGCTTAAAAGGATGAGAACCGCTGTGTTAAAGCGAGCCATGGAGAAGGTCACTGCATGCAATGTGCTCTTTTAAAGGGCTATAGAAATAAGTCAACACAGCGTTAAAGTAAGCCGATATTCAGTTTTAGTTTTCAGTGTGGTAGAGAGCCGAACTATTTAGAACGCTTATATCAATTCACTCTGTCTGTCCGTCTGTCTGTCTAATAAAAATTGTGTACACGTTATTACCCCCACTCCCATTCTGTGATCAAGCTGAGACTTTATTGACATAGACTTTAGACTTACTTAGACTTACTTAGACTTACTTAGTCTTACTTAGACTTACTTAGTCTTACTTAGACTTACTTAGACTTAGGTCATCCCGCGCCGTTCGGCGTATTGGGCGGCAAGCTGTCTCCACAAAGATCTGTCAAAGGCAATGCCTGAAGCCTCCTCCCACCCGATGTCCAGTGTTCTGAGGTCATCTGTGGAAGTGTGGCGCCAAGTCATACGAGGACGTCCTTGTTTGCGCTTTCCTCTAATTGGC
>JADKLZ010058873.1:0-14044 GCA_021533235.1 Biomphalaria straminea | reverse complement strand
TTTGCCAAATTGTTATTCCTACGAGTTAATGATTGACTTTTTTTTTTACTCTGATATCATCACAAGTTCAAGAGTAGATTAAGAAGAGTAGATTAAGTCTTGCTCTTGATCTTGGGTCTGTTATATAGTTTAAAAACAGGATGGACAAAGAAAACAACTCAGAGCATCTCTAAAGAACAAAGTTTTAGATGAAGATTCCGTGCTCAAAAAGGCGTTACCAGCCATATGCTGAAGTACAGAATAGATACACACTCAGCCTCTTGACACAAGTGTCTCTCGTGGAGTACGACGTACAAGTAACATTTACTAGATAGGTTTTATCCCAGATATAACTGTAATCTTTCGTTATTTTTACCAAATCAACTACAGATTAAAGGTACAAATATATTCAGACTTTTTAATGAATTTTACTTGTGGAGAGAGAGAGAGAGAGAGAACTAGTGAAGAGATGCAAGTGTTCTGGTCTGTAACCATAGTTTTGACATTTTTATAGTTCGTCCATCATGGTTCGATGATGACTTTTTTTGTCATCCAGTGGGCTGAGGGCATTGCACTGGGGTTTTATGCCTCTCATGTGGCTGGGATGCCATATGTGAGCCTGGAATGTTCGACCGTACACTGGGCAGGTCATTCCAGCTGGAGTTAGTGTCGTTTGCCTTGGTTTTCTTCTCTGGCGTTTTTTTTTCTTCTGCCAGCGTTGTTCTTTTTTCCTTAGCAACCTGTGCGCCAGTTTTCACAGCGCGACGCCGTGATGCTCTGTCATGTGCCTCTGTCTCTGTCTCCCAGGTGGCGGGGCCTATGCTAATTACCGTCAGAGAAGCATTAAGGGTGTCCCTGAAGCGATTTCTTTGACCACGTTGCTAGCACTTTCCTTCGCTTAGTTGGCCAAACAAGAGGAATGCGGTGGTCTTCCATTCTGCAGAAGTATCCTGCCCATCGCAGCTGGGACTGCACCAGGATTGTCTGCTTTGCAGACCCGCTCTTCGAAGGACTTCAGTATCTGGTATTTTGTCTTGCCATTTGACATTCTGTAGCATAAAGCCGCACAATGTTTACAATTCGTAACATTCTGAGACTTTATGCTATTGAATGTCATAGCATCAATAGACATTTGAATATTCATACAAAAATTATTGAATTAAAATTTATACTTTTAAAAATTATACATTATATTTGCTCCACCTGTCCTTTTAAGAGTAACAACTTTGCTTCTATTTTTGTTCTGCCATATATTTAAATTCTGCACTAAAGCATTACCTAAACACCGTTTGGTCAATCTTTCTTTCGTTTGGTTATGTTTGTTTGTGAAGTTACTAAATCTTTACAGCTTTGAAACGACATATTTTACGAAACTAAATTACTCTATGATAAGATGATCTATAAATCTACAATGGGAAATTTTAATTAAGTTTCCCTTGCATTCTTCAACTCGATACCTACCCAGCACACTTATCATAAATCAAGCGCCACTAAATTTATCTATTGAACAGCAATACAAAATGGAATCTCGAACCTTCGATTATTTGTTCTATCTTATGAACAGCCCTCGAAGAGAGGGGAGATAACTTGATTGCCTTTGAGCTCAAATCAGCGCTCTAAATCAACACTTACACTTATTGGCATGTAAGGCCAGATACTCCAGGTAAACATTCGATACGCATTGATTCGGTATCGATCTGAACGATATTATACAGTAAGTTGAAGTGACATAAGAGGCAGTTAGTATTTAAGTGTTACTTCCAGCTACTTAATACTGTTCAAATAGTACTATGGAATCTAAGAACAACTTTCTTTAAAATAGTAAAATAGTACTTTCTGAAAGAAATAGTAATCGAAGAGGAAGAACTCTAAATATATATCCCTGTATCTTAATACTGTAAGAATTATTTTCCTTTTACGATATTGAATGAAATTAATAATTTACCACTGTTAAATAACTATTTTTGTTTTATTGATTCAGTTGTTGTCTTCGACACTAAATGGCTGTACAAAGTATCAAATTAATTTGAGAATGGGAAGTGGAAAAACAAACTGTTCAAAGTTTGAATCAGACAGACAGGTAGACAGAGTGAGTTGAAATAAGCTTTATAAAAAAGTAATCAATGCATAATATCACACATTTTTAAACATGTACAAAGAAATATAGAAACATATTGCGGAGAACGAACCAAATCATCAATTAATTAGGATACGACAAAGGCAATTATTTCAGGCCTTACGATCTATACTATAGGGACAGTTGATTTAAAGCTTATCTGTTTCTGTGGTAGTTAACGAGAGTGTCGTGAGCCAGACACAAAGACCAACCGCATTTATTTCGAACGAAGTATGTCAGGTATCAATTAGTGTCGGGTGGACTCAGGGCCAAGGACCAGGGTTTTACTAAAAATTCCGAATTTAAAAAATCTGAACCTGTATTTAAACTTCATTCCCTTGTTAGTCATCATTATAAAGACCTTATTGGTCAACCATTTGAAAGAATAACATTTTGGACTAGAAATTCCGTTCTAGAATAATATCAAGGTTAACATTAATTGCTTTGTATCACCTACTTAGCATGATACAAAAGCTCCAAAGTGAGATCAAAATTGACCCTCTCTCAAAGCTCTAGATTGAGATGAGGAATTTCTATAGCAGTCTTTTAGTTAATTTTAATTTTAGGATCTTTAGGGCACCTCTGAGTCCACCCAGCGCCGATGGGTACCTGACATCAATTGGGAAAAGTTAAAGACGATTGGTCGTTGTGTTGGCTACATGACACCCTCGTTATCCGCAGATAACCTTCTACAGCACCTGTCCCTCGCAAGGCATGAAGGTGTAACATAACTTTCTATTCCGCTACTACCAATCCTAGATATATCAACTTTTTACTGAATCTTAAAAAATGCCACTAAAGAATTGACTACAAGTATTAGTGAAATAGAAAGTCTACATTGTTTTGATGCTACACAATCATGATCAGACTATTATTGCCCCGTGCAGGACGTGATACCGTGAGTGGTTTTAACAATATACCATATGGCCTGGCCTAAAGTATATGTGTCGTTGAAAATTGAGCTAAATTGAAAAAATAAAAATATAGTAATATTGTTATGACACTATTTCTTAATGTTGATACATAAATGTACCATCTTTCTACATTATAATGGACAATACAATAGGCATATGCTTAAACTGCAACCGGACTTACATACTTTAGGTAGGCACGAAAAGTAATTTTATTTAAATCGGCTCCTTGCACAGTGGCGTAGCTAGGGAGGGGGGAGGAGGGGGGAGATTTTGAAAATCCCTCAGGGCCCCCACTTGAGGGGGGCCCTACATGAGTGTTTTTTACATAAAAAACTACCATACGCAAAATGCATGGACCACAAAGAGGTTAAGCCTCCCGGGCCCCCAAATGATGGAAAATTCCAAGCTACGCCCATGTCTTTGCACCAGGTTGATAAACTGCGAACCAGGTTGATAAACGGCAAACAAAACCAGTTTAATGAACATGACATGCTGACTAGGCGAGCTGTTTCTTCTGTAAAGGGTTATCCTCCCCTGCCCATAACTTAGGACACATATTACGTCAGGTTTGGTATATAAGACAAAAGTGTGAACCATCTAACTAAAGCATTTTAACATACATATGTAAGTGTCGGATTTTTTTTTTGGTGTGGAGGAGCGGTAGATTGGTGAGAGGACACGTGCAGGCCCAATCCTACATTAGTTACGCCGTATTTTCTGACAAAGATAAACAATTTGTGCCATTGACTATATATGTTTAAAAAAAAATTGTCACATTTTTTTTTCTTTTGGTTCCTTCCTCAAAATCTCTGCAGCTCTAAAAGATTAGGTCAAGAAATATTGGAATCATAAGTCAACATATGCAGTAGAAGGAATGAAAGTGAAATTTAGTAAAACCCCCAACGGTTAAGTCTGCGTCAAATCGACAAAATATATAGGTCACAGCTAGGTCTGGGTAGTCATGTGAAATACTGCAATCATGTTTCATCTTCAGACTTAAAGACAATGCCCTACATTCCTACTAAATACAGGTAGTCCTCGACTTACGACGGTGTTCCGTTCCTACGCGGCGTCGTAAACCGAATTTCGACGTAAGTCGGATCATACATTCTTACAGAGTACTGTAGCATAATAACAGTACTGTATTGTACTGCGAATACATAGCCTAACCATACACCTATCCTACCTTTCCATACACCATACACCTATTCTAATACATATTTAACAATAAAACAGTAAAATATTGTGCAGAAAAGCAATTTTAATAATGAAAAACTTTACTGTACTATACAGTACTGTAAGTAAGGATACGTTTTTTATTCTTCATAATCGTAGCGACAGTCGAACGACTAAGTTGTAATGACCTGCGAATGTCTGTTGGTGTTTCCACCTTATCAGATCGCCTTAAGATGTCCACTTTCACCTCCATGGTGATAGCCTTCCTTTTCTTTGCTGCATCGTTTTCTTTAGTGTCAGATGAGTCTGGCTTACGTTTGGGAGCCAAAGCGAAGGGTCCTATGGCATGCAGGAGACTAGATTTTACTCTTGTAATGGTACAGTGTGCAGTACTGTATAAATGTATTCCTCCGCAACTGCACATAATTTGACATACGTCTCAAAACCGCGTAAGTCGGACTGAGCCGTCGTAAACAGCGTCGTAACCATGAAACGACGTACGTCGAGACCGTCGTAACCCGAGGACTACCTTTATATATATCTTGTCTCAAGTGATTTTTCTATATTTAAAAAAAAAAAGTGAGATGAAAAAATAAAAGAGATTTACGCTAGTAACCTTTTTTTTAAATCCCTTTTTCAAACATTTGTTTGAGCTCAAAGATCTGTAGTAGCTTGTTGTATGTAACTTATATTTATAACGCACTTGAAAATGAATTTCATTCTAATGCAATCATTTCTTCAACTGCACACGTATTACCAAGAACCCACATACGTTTGGAGATTTTTAAATGCAAAGCTGATCACGGTAGTCTGCACATTGTTTTAATTTTCATTTAAAATAACTAGTTTATGTTTTTAGGAAATAAAATGTTGTAAAAGAAGAAAAAAAAAGTAGGGAAAGCAACATGCAGAAATGTTGGGGCGATATAATGGTTAGTGACTTTCTTTTAGGCCTCTAATGTGTGTCGAACTTTGTGAGAGATCTCCTTTTATCTCTTTTAGGGGGCATTTTGTGAGAGCTCTCCTTTTATCTCTTTTGGGGGCCATCTGTTGCCAGAGACGCAAAAGACAAAAAAAAACAACACTTAAGTCGAGTCATGTGGACAATGGCTATGTTGCCTTCAAAAGGGGTTAAAAATTATGACAGTCATAACTGGTTTCATAGTCGTATGACGAACACTGTATTGATACATAATCTTCGGAATCGGAAATATGACCTTATAATCTAAAATATTCTACATGAATACTAAAAAAAATATGGATTATGCCAAATTATTCTACAAAACTTTTCAGATTTAAAATAGGTTTCTTACTAAATGATTTCTCTAATTTGAGCAAACTTCATTTCTTCTGTACAATAAAGTATCTCTCCCACCCTTCCGTTTTTTTTTGTCTTCTCATGAATTTCAGTATGAACATCTCTTTTATTTATTTAATGTCGTAAAATAAAAGAAACACAGATATACCCCTAAAAAAATAAATCTATAGATCCGCCTCTAAAACACATACAATTACATACCGACACTTATACATGTATTACATTCACACATACAAAACACACATACACACAAATCCACTGGTGTACAAACACATTACAGACTTAAGAGCCGTTAATTCCATCTGTCAAACGAAAGTTGTATATCATTTTACGATCCCGTCACCCAAAATGTGTGTCTACCTTTAAATTGCACTATAAAATGTGGCTCAGGTCTTTGGGTTTGTCTTATACTGAGCAGGAGACGAGAAAGTTATCCAATACCAATATTGGCATCTTCATTCTATCGTTTGTGTGAATTCGTTGCATTGATGTATTGAGCTCTTCCTAAAAAAAAAGATTATTTCTAAGTGATGGAATATAATAATTAAATGTAAATTGAACTAATTTACTAAATAACACTGAGTGTTATTACACCTATGCTTATTGGTTAAAATCTGTGACTAGAATATTACACTAAATTACATTGGTTGATATCAAGCTTTCTAGAAAGAAATGGGTAATCCAAACATTTTTACCATCTCCAACGAGGAGTCCTTCAAGAGAATAGATGACCAGATCTCTCCCACTAGCCTCAATGGCAAAGGGGGTATTCTGAAAAGTTTCCCCCCAGCGTCTAACGGGAAGATTAACACCAACCCCAACGGACACGCCGCTGCAGAGAATGGTAAGCTGAACGGTATGGAAGGACTTGGGGCCAAGCGTGTCCGTCACAGCATCGTGTCCATAGCCTCAACTGTGGCCTCGGATTTGACCCCTGACCCTTCATTACTTAAGAGGTAAGTGTGGTTCAGCAGTTTTATTAGAGTCGGTTTCGTAAAGTTTAGCTCCAGACGGATGACAAAAGGTGTGAGGTTCAAATCTTTAATTGGACCATAAAGGTTGTCGTTGTTGCAAATCTTTTATCTTCTCGTAGACGTTAAAGTGGTAAAGTTGATTAGATCTGTTGCTTTGGAAAAAGGAAAGTTAAAGCTTCATGAAGGTCTTTCTGCCCCAAGAAGCTATGTCACAGAGCATATCCTTTGTATGGACTAAAAACATCTATTTTCATTACAAATTACTTTATCTTAATATTATGCGAAGAACGGGTTTCGATATATTGCATACATTCTTTTTTTCTTTTTTTTTCTATCTCTTAAAAGTTAAAAAGAAACTCTTTCAGCTTCGAGCGATCTTTATTCATAAACCCATTTTACTACTTCAATGTCAAATGGCGATTGAAACAATAACTACATTAACAAACCAATGGCATACAATCGTAACTGACTCAGAGACCAAAAAAATTCTTTGTAGGAATAAAATAAAATGTAATTTAAATATAATCTCAAACACAAACACCAAACAGTAAAAGCGGTCTTTGGGATGCCAACTTTGACTATTTCACAGGTTCTTGATTATTATTACGATCAACTTCTGTACTTGATAACCTCTATCCATCTTATTGTTAGTCTTCCCCTTTTTTTTCTTTCCTAATGAGGCTTAGAATTGAGTTGAGGTTCTAGACTAGAGCATGGATTGTCAATGCGGATTAAGAAGTCTTAGTTTAAGATTAACATTGAACTGAATTGTGTTTCGCATGTAGCCTATTGTTACTTCTTTATTATTGTTTCTCGAAATGATTTGATTTTTTTTCAACATAAGCAATGTATTTTATGTTTTAACGAGCTCTTATCATAAGAATATTATAATAATCCGCTAGCCCATGGCTAAAAAAAAATTTATTCAAGGATCGCTGCTGTCAAATTCTATAATGATCCTATGTTATGCTACAAGTGCTTAAAGATTTATATGTGCATAGCTAAAAATCGCAGAAAATATTATTAGCCTGTATGCATTATAAAGACAGGTTATAAATTATTGCGTATCCTGTACGCCAGTGATGCCCAAACTACGGCCCGCGGGCCACATCCGGCCCGCGACGTGGTTCTATCCGGCCGCCCGCCGAAACGTCGGCACAAAGTGTTAGAAAATCCACTGTCCAAAAAAAAAAAAGGTTAAAAATATCTTTTCCTATTTTAGGGTAAATGGAATGGTACCGAAAATACTACCGATGGTAAGCCAATATATTTGTTTTATAAAGAAAGAGTGGCTCCCTTTAAATAACATTTAATAGCTTTACAAAATCAAATACATAAGGCGGCATTCTTGGTTTGAGACGCGATAGCTCTATAACTCCTAAAGAGGATAGTGAGAATATTTAACTAAAATGAGTTGAAAATGAGTTGGCTGTATGTTCACTTTCTGTTGCCGCTGACGAGTCTACCGACATATCAAAATTTTTAGTGCTATCAAAATGTTGGTATTTATTCGCGATAAAAACAAAAGTTTTGAAATCAGAAAAGTAGTAGGTATTTGGAGCATGCAATGATCGCCAGTGGCGAAACACTGACAAAAAGTTTCAACCATCACAGAGAATCTTTTTTCCCTTGGAGAAATTAGTGGAAGTGACTACTGATGGTGCCATAACTATGACCGACAGCAGCCGGATATTTAAAAGTAGTTTAGAATAAACTTCTCATGAATAAATGTAATACTAGATTCACGGGTTTCTAATAAAAATTGGTTTGTTTTATAATTCCCTTTTTTTTTTCTTTTTCGTCATGTGGTTCGCGACTCGAGTGTCGGAGATTAAAATGGCCCGCCGTCCTAGTGAGGTTGAGCATCACTGCTGTACGCTATGCACACCTTAATATCTGTGTCACAGATGCTATTATAGATTTATTTATATTTAAAAGCTTGTATGTAAATTAGTATTAGAAAACCCTAACTGAGACTCAAGAATTACACAAAAGGTCTAGTCCCTTAACAGAGCCGCAAGTTTAACTCAATGACGTCACAATGATTGTCGCAAGTCTATTGGTTGATTTGAAAATAAATATTCTTTTTAAAAAAGAGTTAGGTCAGCTGACATAGGACGCGCCACAAGCCAGTCTGAGTTTTGCTTTGGAAGCGATAGGTTCTGTCTCTAGTGTGTTCTATAATAGTATTGAAGAAAGAGCCTTAGTATTGTATTTTCATTTTAATAAGCACCTTGTACATAAGCTGTACTTAAGTTGTATTTGAATAAAAGTTTCTAGTGTTTTATTTCTATGAGGAAGTTATTCAATTTAATTCCTAGATCGTCTGTGTTCTTAATTGTATCTAGTTCAAGTTAGACTCCCCGGCACCACACTCATCATTCAACATAGAAGAATATAAGTTGTGACATCCAGAACTAATGAGTTTGACAATCTGCTATTAATGATTTCGTTTCATGTATAAATATATTCATGGTAAATTAGACATTGTCCAGGTTTTATTATTTAACTTAAAAAATAATATTATAGAATATTATTAAGTTTTAAAATTCACACAAAGATAAAAATTTTAAATGACATATTTTTTTTCTCAAATTTCGAAATAAAAGTTAACAGTAATTTAAAACTGTCCAGCTGTCGTTTTCTGTACTAAGCAAATGAATATGTGATTTTATATAGCTAGACTTTGATGTATTTCAGTCCAGGTAAAACCTGCATTTGACGTCATCAAATGCTTTACCTGTTAGCATAACTTTTGTTTTCTTTTTTTTCATTAGTTTATCTTTCAGCTCGATTATACTTACAACAGGGTGAACTCTGGGAGCGGCGGATCTAGGGCATGTTTTTTTTTATATCAGGTTTAAGAATTCGTACTGTGGTTTCCAGTCAGTTGTTATATACTGTAAACGGAAAGTCTGAGTCCTCCTAACTCGGATGATTACTTCAAATTCAAACTTGTGGGAGGAAAATAAGTGGGTCACTGTTAGAGGCGTAGTTAGAAATTTTCCATCGTTTGGGGGCCCGTGGGGATTGGCCTCTTTGGGGCCCCCCTGCATTTTGCGTAATACCTCATTTTTAATGTAAAAGCACTCATTTGGGGGCCCCCCTCATGTGGGGGCCCGGAGGGATTTTCAATTTCTCCCTCTCCTCCCCCCACCTTAGCTACGCCATTGGTCACTGTTAGGAACAAACAGTACTTCTTTTTGTCTAGTATTAAAAAAAATAATTTTTTATGAACAAAATTATTTCTCCCACTTTTTAGCGGCCCCCGTAAGGGGAAAAAGCCGCTATTAGGTTTGTACAAAATTTCCGTCTGTCCGTCTGTCCGTCTGTCACACTCAGGGCGCCGAAACTAGGAGAGATACGAAAAATATTTTTTCACCATTAAATGCGGCTTGAAAAGTTTAGGTGCAACGGCTACTTTTAGTTTTCTAAAAGCAAACCGTTTAATTTATAAAAATTATTATGCAAGCGATTTTTAAATAATAAAACACCAATTGTGAAGCAATTAGGTAAATGTAAGGGAGGAAATGTTACTAGAAAAAATGCTCTTGGCCTGTAGATATCACGCACATTTTTTAAAATGACTTTCTGTCTGTCTGTCCGTCTGTCCGTCTGTCAGACTCAGAGCGCCAAAACTAGAAGAGATACGAAAAATATTATTTCACCATTAAATGCGGCTTGAAAAGTTTAGGTGCAACGGCTACTTTTAGTTTTCTAAAAGCAAACCGTTTAATTTATAAAATTAATTATGCAAGCGATTTTTTAATAACAAAACACCTATTCTAAAACAATTACGTAAATGTAAGGGAGGAAATGTTACTATAAGAAATGCTTCCGGCATGTAGATATCATGTACATTTTTTAAAATGATATTTTAGAAGCGGCTTTCGTGTACTAGCCTAAAGCCCGGAAATGACATGATTCTAAACTAATTTCTTAAATTTTAAAAAAAATCAGATTTTTAAAAAAAAAATTGTTTAGTGCCCCCATTAGAATAAAACAAGCATATTTTTGTGCGTTTTGTCTATTGGTTGGTCTGTCCGTCACGGTTATAAAAAAACAATAAAGGCTTTTGAAAATATGATTTAACCTTTACTATTCTTTCAGAAATATTGCGATAGTTTAAGGATAGGAGCACACAGGAATTGAGCCAGGGACTTAGAAGGAACATCCGAAACATCTTGCGAATAGGCGGATCTGACAGGGATCCGAATCCGACTGGGGCCGCCTCTGAGTTTGTGTATCACACAAACTCTCTTTGTAATCTTGTTATTTATAAATCAATAAACAAAAATAAAAACAATTAGTTAATTAATTAGTGGTAATTAATTGGTTTTGTCTAACGGCAAGATACTAAGGGTAAATCTTGCAGTATTAACTAGTAATTGTGTAACGCTTTTCTCTCTCTCTCTCTCTCTTTATATATATATATATATATATATATTAGGGACCTGCGAATATTCGATATTCGATTCGAATTCGAATATAAAAAGAATATTTGAATTCGATTCGAAATTATTTTTAAATTTTCGAATCTTCGAATATTTTCCAAAAAAAAGTAATGCTTTTTTTGTGGATAATTCAAGCTCGGTTTTGGTGTGTACTTTGGTGTGTAAAATGTTAATTAACTGGTTTATAAAGCAGCTTCTGAAACCAGTATAAGCTGAAAGTTCTACAGTTACTCAAACAAGATTTTTCTTGCTTTCGATTCGGAATTTCCGAAAATACTTTATATTTGTTCTAAAACAAATTGTCTGAATATTTTATTCCTTGAACAATCTTGGATCATACTGGGCCAACTTCGGATCAAACACACGACACGAATTCCTGTACTCTTTTCCCCATTTTTTTTTTGAGATATGTTCATATTAGGAATTTATAATTTTATTTTAGAAGCGACAACAGTTTTGAGTGCTGATTCCAATGTCAGCATAAGTTTGATCTATCCTTGCATTTTTAAATTGAAGGAAGAGTTAGTGTCCAAATCACCAACAGGTCTCCAACAATTTCGAGATGAGCTATTGAAACAACTTGGAGCAAGATTTGATTTGACAATGGATCATCTCCTGGCAGCCAAAGTCATTGATCCAAGATTTAAACACTACTTATTTTCAGAAGCTGAAACTAAAAAAGCTGTCTTATTTGTAGAGACAATATTTGCAAACTCTGACGGAAGCAAAATTGGTAAAAATTCTGATGAATTGCCACGTGAAAGTCTTGTTCAAGACAGGAATAGAGGAAGCCTTATGGATACAATGTTCAAGAAAGTGCATGATGCTCAAGGAGATACCAGAATCAACAAAATTTCCACCATTTCAAAGCAAATTAAGGATGAAGTCAGTTTGTATTCAAAGCAAGCAGTTGTAGATCGAAACAGTGATCCTCTTCAGTTTTGGAAAGAAAGTATTAATATTTTTCCACTTTTGGCCAGAGCAGCTAGGAATTTGCTTGCAATTCAGGCAACAAATTGTTCTTCAGAAAGAGTTAATTCAGTTGGAGGACAAATTATTACTGACCATCGTCACAATCTCTCGGTAAATAATGCTGAAAATTTGATTTGGGCCAAAATAAATAAAGATGTATTTTTTTTTTAAAGGCCTGCTTTGCTATTTAATTATTGCTAACTTTTTGTGTTTCAGTATTAAATAAATATAATATAATAAAAATTTTGAATTTAAAGTTTTATTTTACACTTGTTGGTTGTCAAGTTTTTTCAAGAATATTCGATTCGAATTCGATTCGAAATTCGAATATTTTCTGATATTCGATTCGATATTCGATTCGTAAAAAAATTCCTGATTCGCAGGTCCCTAATAATATATATCTTTTTAAAAAGTATTTTATAATTGATTTATTATTACATACCCCTTGCGATCTATAGGTTAGTCATTTGCTGTTGTTGTTTCTTTAGTGCGTGTGTCCAGTGTGTCAGAAGGTCATGTCCAGTGTGTAGGTTTGTGTTTATAGTAGTTACGCAATGTCGTGTGAGATGTGTTTGTGCTTGTTCACTGTCTACCGTAGTCTTGTCGAATAAAGCCATGTTATTTGTATTCTAGTAGTTGTTATTCCATTACACCTCTATATAATCATGTAATCAACCAGAAGGGTCCAGCGATGTTCCGTTGGTTACTAGAAGGCCCTCGTGGACCCTATGTAAAGAGCGAAGGTGTCGCAGTTAAGACGGATTTGTTCACTACGGCTTTTTTTTCAGTTTAGTGCAGTCTATCGGTGTGGTTTCGTACGGAGCAATACGACGGTTCGATGTCGAATAGAGTCAATACACCTCGCGAGTACGAGACACAGTCGAGACCTACTATGAAGTCAGGCACAACGAACCCAGTGAAGGGTGAATTCATTTGGAACAGTTGAAACCACTACAAGCCCGAGACGGGCAGAGAGGCCAGTAGAGTATGATACAGTGGTATAAGGGTTGATACGGCGGTACAAGAGTTGATACGGCGGTACAAGAGTTGATACGGCGGTACAAGAGTTGATACAGCGGTACAAGAGTTGATACGGCGGTATAAGAGTTGATACGGCGGTACAAGAGTTGATACGGCGGTACGTTTGTTAACGTGAAGCATTAGCAAAGTTAGTGTTACCTGTTGTAAATTGTACAGCATTGGGTGTGATTTTGGAGCCCTGAGATGTCAAAGTAATTAAAATATTCCAAAGAGATGTCTTCGCTTCTTATCTTATAAAATACAGAAGTTACTTCAAACAAGATGATTTTGTGTGTAAAAAAAAAAAAACTGGCTAAGGTTTTCATCATAAGATTCAATTGTACTACAATCAGCGATTGTCATTAATGATTTTTTTTTATGCTTATCTTATCGATTCTGGTAGGTTGATTACTGAGCCCGTCTGCTCCTAACTGACAGATGGGCTCTGAGCATGAAGTTCTTAACTTGTTGAAGGTTGAGGCTAGCTCAGGTTTGGAAGGATAAGTTATAGGCAATTGGTAAAGGGATGTCTAAACTAGGAAGTGAGAAATTGGGCCAGATACTGGAAAGTAGGTACTGGAAATTAGTAGCTGAGCAGTTTAAAGATGGGAGTCAGAAGCGTTGGTTGACCTGGTGGTAGAGAAACAGTGGCGTAGATAGGGTGGGGGAGGAGGGGGAGAATTTGAAAATCCCACGGGCCCCCATTCGAGATAATGAGTTTTAAAAATCGCTTTTTTACCTTAAATATTACACAAAAGGCAGTCCCCCCCCCCCCCCCACGAAGAGGTCAAACCCCTCTCGGGCCTCCAAATGATGTCCAATTCCTAGCTACTACTCTGTACAGAAAGTTAAGGAGAAGGAGTGAGGTCTTGAAATATTCACTTCCAACAAAGTCTTACCACAAAGATGGAGCAAAATGTATTAACACAGACTTGTTGCATTATTGGGAGAGAGAGAGAGAGGGGGGGGGGGAGTGATACGAGACCATACGACGTGACAACGAGCTATTGGTCTAAACTGCCCACAGGTTGTGACGTTGCAGGTCTGTGCTCCGGCCTTCTAAAACCATTGGTCTAGAGCAGGGGTCTCAAACTCATATCAGCATGTGGGCCGCACTGGAA
>JADKLZ010058870.1:0-12953 GCA_021533235.1 Biomphalaria straminea | reverse complement strand
TCGTAAGACTATTGAAACTAGAACAACAATACACAGATAGAGTATACTCTCAGGTTTCACTTTAGAAGTACTTTAATTACGCACATTCGTTCATTAGACATGATTACAAAAGGTGTAACATAATAGTATTATATGTACATTTGCACACTAGCGCGTCAGTGCAACACCGCTAGTGTTTTACGTAATAAACGAGTTCCTAATATGTCTTCCCTCTTAAACACTAGTTTGTTATTTGTGTAATACAAATATTCTACATGGTGTCAGAAGTAAACTTAAAAAGCTGTCCAGACAAAGGTTTTTAGTAATCTAATAATGGCTTCTTTTTATTTTGAGCAACCAATTTTGAATTGGAATGCTAAAGATCTGTATCAAGAGTTTTTAAGATTCCAACAGCAGGTGAGCTTTTGTTTCAAAGGACCGTTAGCTGGTGCCGATAGTAAACAAAAAGCCGGATGGCTGGGAATGTGGATAGGCCAACAAAGCCGTGAAGTTTACAAACTCTAAATATTACTGATAGTGAAGAGGGAGATCCGCAATTGCTTTTGAAGAAAATAGAAGACTACATAAGGCCAAGACAAAATAAAAGAGTGTCTAGATTTAGAGCACATCAGAGAAAGCAGTTAGAAGGAGAAAGTTTTGATAACTTTGTTAAAGATCTAAAGCTTCTCATTATGGACTGTGAGTATGACAACCCAGATGCTATGCTTATTGATTTGATTATTAGTGGGGTCATACACGAAAAGGTACAATTAAGACTTGATCAGGGAAAGAAGTTGACTCTTAGCAAGGCTATAGAAATAGGACAACAATACGAGATGTTGCAAAGCCAAGTGAAAATGTTTAGGGGCCAAGAAGTTCTAGCAATCAAGAGACAGTCAAACAATGTACTGAGGCAGAAGTCCAATGTTAAAGACAACTCATATAAATTTTGTAGTAAATGCGGCAAGAACCACGAAAAGGGAAAATTTCCAGCAATAGGAACCACGTGTAATTTCTGCAAGAAGAAAAACCACTGGTATCAAATGTGCAGAAAAAGACGCAATGTTAATCTAGTAGAAGATAACAGCCACAGTGATGAAAATATTATACCTATTAGCACTGCAAGTAGCCAGTCTAAGAAGGGTAAAGTTGAGAACATCAGTGTCATTGAAGACAGGTGGACTGTAAAACTGGTCGTACATGGAAAGACATTAGTGTTCAGAATCGACACTGGTGCAAGATGTTACATACTTGTCAAGTCAGAGTTTGAAAAGCTCAAAGACAAAGTAAAACTTGCATATTCAGCAAAGTCACTCAAGTCTTACACTAATCATGTTATTAAGATTTTAGGAGCAGTGGTGCTACCTTTGAAGAATAATACACAAGAGGTTGTAGACCTTAATCAAGAGAACATTTTGAGTGGTGACACAGCAGAATGTTTAGGACTACTACAACGGATAGACAGCATAGAATCCAAGCAGAAGACGAGTTACAAAGAGAGTTTCCTGAAATGCTGAAAACAACTGGAACACTGCCAGGAGAATACAAGATTCAGTTAGAAGTAAATGCTAAGGGAGTTATCCATCCACCACGTCGCTTAGCAGCATCGTTACGCCAGAAAGTTGAAGAAAAACTTAAAGAAATGCAGGCTGATGGATTTATTACTCCAGTACATGAACCTACTGAATGGGTTAGCTCCATGGTTGTTTCGTTCAGGAATGACAAAGTGAGAATATGTATTGATCCAAAAGATCTCAATAAAGCAATCAGACGGGAACATCACCCGATGAAAACTATTGAAGATGTGATCACTAACATTCCAGGTTCGAAGATATTCTCAGTTCAGGATGCCAAGTCAGGATTTATGCAGATAAAGCTTGAAAGAGAATCTTCTTTTCTTACAACTTTCAACAAACCTCTGGGAAGGTATAGATGGTTACGATTACCTTTTGGAATCAAATCCGCACCAGTAATTTACCAACGAATTATGGATGAAATGCTTCAAGGTATTGAAGGAGCATATGTCATCATAGACGACATTCTAATAGCTGGTAGAGATGTTTAGCATCATGATCACATATTAAAACAAGTTATGCAAAGAACAACGGAGTACAATCTAAAGCTGAACTATGACAAGTGCAAGATAAGGCAAAACAGAGTACCTTATATGGGCCATATCTTGTCAGAGAAAGGTTTAGAACCAGATCCAGCAAAGATAAAGGCAATTATTGACATGCCAGCTCCTCAAGATAAAGATGGAATCAGAAGATTTCTAGGTTTAATTCAGTACCTGTGACGGGTCGCCGCGTGTGATGTGAATTTAGCTTGTTTGGTGTCTAGGGGATGATTATTTTTGAGTATATCACACACTGACCCATCAGCAGACAAATCGGGAGCAGACACGAAACTAGACAAGCAATTAAGAGAGATACAAATTGATAAAATATAAAGAATATTTATTTACATAAATATTTACATAAGAAATAAAAGGGGGAGGGTTTGTATCTAACTCTAAACGATGCTATATTTGATCATCACTTATGCACGTAATGAGAGAATATGTCACGTTGTCCTTGGTACTTAGCTCTTTCTGTCTTGGATGAATCGTAGTTGTCTGTATCCTGGCCTGAAGAGGCGTGTCTAGCGGGTAGAGGGACGCCGATGATATAGTCCTTGTGGAGGTTCAGTCCAAAAGTTCCAATATCTGTAGTGGGCACAGTAAGGCGAGTGGCCGGTTACCGTGAGCACAAGTGTACTGCGGGCAGAGAGGATCTGCCGTGGGCAGCGTCGGGCAGGATAAGTCCAGTGAGTTGGCAGAGCTATGACGTCTCGGACAGAACGGATCTATAGGAACGTCGTATCTAAGAGGCTGACAGGCGGACTGTCAAATAGGCAGGCTTGAGCCGATAGCGCCAAGTGGACGATGAGTAGTGACTTTCAGCGCTGAAAAGCACTTAATAGTACGTGATACTCGTAGTGGATCCAAGTGAGCAAGCGATACTGATTAGTACCAAATAGGCGAGTGTAGTATAGGTTAGCGCCAAGTAGGTAGATGGAACTCAATGCAAATAGGCAGATGTGTCAATACACCTAGGCATGTAGGCAGATCCTAGTAGGTAGCAAATAGGCAGGTAGGCAGACACCTGAGGGAGGCTGCGGATAAATAAGGACAAGTTAGGACATGTCTCTCATGCATCTTGTCGATGCCCTCGACTGAGGTGCATACGTCAGATTGATAAAATTGCTTTAGTGCACAATGGGGAAAATGATGACAAATGGGATCGGGAAATAGAGGGCTGATAGTAATCATAAAATGTACATAAGAGGGGAAAAAGTAATATATATGTACATAAAAGGGGAAATAAGAATCTCAATAAAATACAAGTATAAAAGAGGGGGGGAGAAGAGGGGAGAATTGGACTCTGGTGGTCAATGACCGTGACGCTATTGTCCAAACACGGCCGGGGCCATGACGTGAACAATGATTGTCCGTTCCAGGGGAGGGAACAACTCTTGCAGAAGCAAAATGATTAAAACAAGAGAGATTTCTTATATCTCTTCAAGGCGACCAGCCGAGATAAAGAAAATAAACTAATCTGTACATATATGTACAATGTTGCGTCAATTGTCCATCGAGCAACGTGGCAATAATATTGCCGACATAGGTAAACGTAATATATAAATATATACATATGCAATGTTTAAGTTTCCTACTTACGACAGTTAGAAATACACAATGCACAAATTAAATATAAATTAACTAAATAAAATACACAGGATAATATCCAGAATGAAATATACACACAGGCTAGTTATATGGAACTTGTGACTAAGTTCGGCGTAATTAACTCACCACCAAATATTCCTCTAGGAGAATTAACAAATGAAGTAGTCCAGGCTCATGTGGCAAGTGCCAGCGGGAGAGTGAAATGAAAATGGGCTAGTGTCTACTTTGAAATAGATTAGCTTATAAAGGTCAGAGGTGAGAGCGGATACAGGAAATGTGACAAGATAGGGATTGTCTCTCACGTGGTCGGCTCGAAACGAATATTTCACATATTGGAAAGAGGCCTGAGATGTGCGGACACACCTTGGAGGGTCGATAGACGTGTGGCGTCGAATGATCTCTTTGATCAAGTAGAGAGACACGTGTTGAGGCGGGAGGAGTAATGCGTTACATTCCTGCCTATATGGTATCAACTGGGAGGGCTGGGCATCCGGCCCTCAAGGCGAGTGCCTGATTGATCTCTTCCCCGGTCAAGGGGAGATAAGAGACAAGGGTTGGCCTAGTTGACAGGCAGTGTGGCGGACTTAGTCTGGCGAGGGGAGGAAAGGGGGGGGGGTGAGGAAATGAGGCATAGAAAGGGGGAATAATTAAAATAAAATAAATAAATAAAGATAAATAATAATTAATGCTGTGATAAAAGTGAGCGAATCTGACAGCGAGTTTTTGACTTGTCACAGTACCTAGCAAAACTTATTCCTAATCTAAGTCAAGCAGATGCTCCAATACGAAAGCTTCTAAAAGATGTAGTAGAATTTCAATGGAATCATGAACAAAACAAGAGTTTCGAAGAGTTAAAACATCTTTGTACAAATCCTCCAGTTTTGGCATATTATGATGTCAACAAGAACGTAGAGATAGAATGTGATGCAAGTAAAGATGGACTGGAAGCAGTATTACTCCAAGAAGGTCGTATAATTGCATACGCATCAAGAGCTCTCACAGACACAGAGACAAGATATGCTCAAATTGAGAAGGAAATGCCCTCAATTGTATATAGTACAACCAAATTTCACTGCTGCATATTTGGTAAGGAAGTAACAGTCTATAATGATCACAAACCTCTGGAGCAAATCTTCAAGAAACCGTTATTGTCAGCACCAATGAGAATACAGAAGATGCTAATGAGACTGCAGTGGTATGATCTGAAAGTCTGTTACAGGAAAAGCAAAGAAAAGTTTATCTACGATACACTTTCTCGTGCACATCTACCAAATACTGATACACAGGCTTGTGAATTTACAGATGATTCAGTGCATATGATCTCTGTAAGTGATTCGAAATACAGTGAAATTCAATAATCTACAAGCAAGGAACTTTTAATGCTTCGAGAAGTAATAATGACTGGTTGGCCAGGCACAATAAGCGAGACTCCAATTGAAGTCAGGCCATATTGGGATTCGAGAGACCAGTTATCAACTTCAGATGGCATTATTTACAAAGGTCTGAGAATTGTAATGCCACCAAGCTTACGTAAATACATGCTGAATCTGATTCACAAGACTCACTTAGGAATAGTGAAGTGTAAGCAGCGAGCCAGAGAAGTCATGTATTGGCCAGGCATGAATGCAGACATTGAAGTGACAGTTAGGGATTGTAGCAGGTGTGCTGAACATCAGAATCAAAATGTGTCAGAACCGCTAATGCCTACCAAGACACCAGACCTTCCATACAGCATGGTTGGATGTGATCTGTTTAACTTTGAGGGGAAAAGTATGTTCTTCTAGTCGACTACTTCTCAAAGTTTATCGATGTCAAAGAACTGTCACAGGAAACTACATCAGATGTCATCGAAGCAATGAAAAGTATCTTCGCATGCCATGGAATACCTAGAAGACTAAGATCAGACAGCGGGCCACAGTTCACTTCTAGAGAATTCCTGAATTTCTGTAAGTCATAAGGAATAGAGCATGAAATGTCGAGTCCTCATTTTCAGAGTTCAAATGGTGAGGCTGAAAGAGCTATTCAGACAGTGAAGAAACTGTGGAAGAAAAGTGAAGACAAATTTCTGTCGCTATTAGACTACAGAACTACTCCACTGACTAATATTAATTTGTCGCCAGCACAATTACTCATGGGGCGCCAACCAAGAAATCTGTTACCTTCGAGCGAGGAAATACTAACCCCTAAGACACCAGATCTTAAGGTGGTGAAGAAACACTTTGACTCCGAGAAGCAGTCTCAGAAACACTATTATGACAAGAGGAAAGGTGTTAAGAGTCATGATCCACTACAAGACGGAACGGCAGTCAGGATGCAACTTAATTCAAAGTAGAAGCCAGGAACAATAGTTTCGAAGCATTTTAAGCCTAGATCTTATAATGTCAAAAGTGGAAATCAGATGTACAGAAGAAACAGAAAACACATCCGAAAGTCTTCTGAGAAAGCAAATATATGTGACAATAATTATCACTTTCCAGATGACATGTCAGAACAACTGGAGCCACAACATCTAGAGAGTCCAAGATTACAAACTACGCTAGATATGGATCCGCCACTACACACTGCTTCTTCTAACACCTCTAGACCCCATGAACCTTACGTGATACCCTCTCTAGTAGTTAAAAAACCCAAGAGACTTGATTTGTGAATTGACTTTTTAGTTGACTAGTTTAGTTTGTTAGTTATTCGGATAAACAGATTTCTAAATTAAAGAAGAGAGATGTAACATAATAGTATTACATGTACATTTGCACATCTTCTTCTTATCTTATATAATACAGACGTTACTTCAAAAAAGAAGATGATTACGTCCTACGCGTCATGCATTCAGTCATGCATATTTACCAGTGACTTAAATTCTGCCAAGTCACTGGTTTTCCTGGCTAGCTCAGGCAAACCATTCCATGCTCTAATGGCACTAGCGCGTCAGTGCAACACCGTTAGTGTTTTACGTAATAAACCAGTTTCTAATATGTCTTCCCTCTTAAACACTAGTTTGTTATTTGTGTAATACGAATATTCTACAAAAGGTAAGTCATCTCTCTATTCCTAGATCTAGATCTAGATCTAAAACTCGAATTCAACTCTAAGATTATAGAACTTCTCTTCGTAAATATAGTTTTATGCTTTAGCACATGAACATACTAATTATAGTCCATTAATTTCATATTTTAATCAAATTAACATTCAAATTGGTTTTTCTAAAGCATTGTTACATGAGTGCAACTCTTTTCTTAATATCGCGTAAATTAAGGTTAATTAGCTATATTCAGCTCCATTCATGGAATTTTTTTATTCATGAATTCACGCATTCGCTTTACTTATAACAAGTAAATGGGAAGATCCCATGGCGCAGCATGGTGTGAATAGGAAATAATATATCCAAAATCCGCACTATTTTCATTCACAAAATAGCATAGCATATTTTTTTTTTTACTTTAAAAAAGATTTTAATAATGTCCGGAAATTTCCAGGACTTTTTCGACCGGCGGCATAGCATTTAATAACATTTCAGGAGATTTCCAAGGGACTCCTGGTAAATCAAAAGGCCGCGGGAAATCTGTTATATGTTATAAAACGGTTCAATTTAATAATTTATACACCTAAAAATTAGCACGGGTCCAAAGAAAGTGCGGGACCCAATGCGGTCGCATATGTTGCAGTGCCTAAGGCCTGCCCTGCAAAATAGCGGCGTATGGTATGCCGCCGGTCGACTAGTAAATTATAAATCACGTTTACTGAAGTGAGTATGGAACTATGGGATTGCTGCCTGGTCGTGTGGTTTGGTCCCGTGATATGTGGTCTTAAAAGTCCCGGGTTCAAACCTTTTCCGCCGCTATTCCCCACTTTCTTGTGGGAGGTTTGTTTGGATGTTTTAATCCTTAATCTAAAAAGTAAAAAAAGTTAGCTTTCTATCTGGGACCATACTATCCTTCCCTCATCACTATAAGCTGTACGTGAGGTGGCCACAAGATGACATTCATCGGTTGTATCTCCCTTTTAGTTAAAGGTCTAAGTCTAAATGAAATAAATCATTTTCGTTTTCATTTAAAGTTGCATCTTTTTTTTTTTTCTATCATTGTTTTCTTTTTATTTGGGCAATATTAAAACCCACATTTAAAAATAATTACGAAACAAAACAAAAAATTAAAACAATGGATAAAAATGACCCTTTTCTATTCATGAATAATGTGTGTATGTCCCCTGCGTCCTAACCTCCATCGCGCCAAAGCAGCTGCGTCAAAACGGCTGCACCAAAACTTCTTTCAATTTAAAAACTCTTGAGATTAACTTTGCTTTCATAGCCAGCTGTAACCATTCTTAGTCTATATTCTTTTGTCAGTCAATAAATAAAACAATGTAAAAATCCTTTTTAAAAAGTTAAGTAAAAATTATATAAGGGGAGGAACTCCACATTTACAGTAATATCTCTCGATCATATAATTTTTTTTCCTTTTTGATATAAAACAAATTACTTGATTACCACTTTTAATTGAGCGATTCGTTTATTTTTGTTTATTGATGCATGTTTTGTTATGAACAATGTGTAACTGTAAAGTTTCAAATTAATCCTTGAATTGGAAGTGGAAGAATAAGGTGTTCAAAAGGTGTACCAAACAGACAGAGTGAGTTGACATAAACTTTGTAATAAGATGGGGTGGGAGGGGAGAGAGATTATCTGACACTGAGCTAAGTTTTGAAACAGCCAGGAAAACCCATGACTTAGCAGAGTTTAAGTCACTGATAAATACGCATGATTAGATTGACACATTGATAAATGCTTAGGACGTAATTGAATAAGACGTTCTCTACCCTTTTCACTCTCTCTAGCCCCCCGTGTAGACGCCCTTGGAATACGACACCTCTGAAATGAGATTAGTTGTTCATTATTAAGTTTACAGATAACAGAACAATAGATAATTTCACAAGAAATTCAGTTGATTCGTAAAGGCAAAAGTGTGTGGTAGTCTTGAGTCATTCATTAAAACACACACACACACACACTAAAATTAGATCGTTATCAGTAAGTATGATTTTAAAAACTTATAACAAGGTCTGGATATATATCAACAAATATGGCTGTGTGCAATGCAGGGTAATTCAATCTAATTTTACAGAGAACATATAGGAATAGGAACTTCTTATCTTCGGGTAGGCAACGTGATATCACAGCCACTATTGCTTAATACATGTCTTTATATAGTCTAACGCTGGTTTATATAAGCCCTTTATCTATATTTAACTTTTGGATTTAGATCAAGTTGAAATATGAACAGTTTTACCTTTAATATTAAGGGGGTAGCTATCACACAAACTCAGAGGCGGCCCCAATTGAATCCACTAATTGGCAAGGAATATTCAAGCCATGACTTGTTTTTTTTTATTATCTAATTTTTTTTTATTAATAGGATTTCAAAGAATCATTTGGCGTTACTTTCAACTTCGAAGCCGCCATTATTTGTGCCTCGCTGACAACAGCTTCTTACGTCAAAGCTATGTTTATATCAATGCGACTGATACATAGACAGTGACGTTCGACGGTTTCTAGGCTAATTATTAGTTAACGTTTTTTTTTTACATTTTGAAGATAGCGGTATATATATATAGTGCCGGACGACGGGGGCAGCGGGCAGGGTATGAACTCGGGACCATCGATGCACCACAGTGCAGCGCGCAAACCGCACGACCAGGTAGCCATCCTAGGTTTGGAATCCAAGCGTTATCTCACTAGGTCATGGCGCCCGATAGTATAAAGTGGTATTCGTCATTGCGCATAACAATTTCTAACAGAATAAAATGTTTGAAAAAAAGTTACATTATCTTAAATTTTATTCCAGTCTTTTTGTTTCTGTTTCACAGGTAAAGTCTACAATCGAATTCAAGTCTTAAAAACCCAAGACTTTATATTTTTTTGTATGGATATATTTGGAATTGAATGTGAAATTGAAATATCGATCTAATAGATCATGTCAAGCATCCGTTTGGAGATACACTCCCTTCCCTTCCAACACTTTAAGCCAGCCTCATCGGGGCCCAGAGGAAGGGGCCATGTAGGACAGCCTCAAGGCCATCCACAGAACCGACATGTTTCTCGTCATCAAGACTTGGGGCCCAGAGGAAGGGGCCATGTGGGACAGCCTCAAGGCCATCCACAGAACCGACATGTTTCTCGTCATCAAGACTCGGGGCCCAGAGGAAGAGGCCGTGTGGGACAGCCTCAAGGCCATCCACAGAGCCGACATGTTTCTCGTCATCAAGACGGGCGTACATTTTCAGATGATCCACCTTCGTACCAGTCTGTGATGTCAGAATACCAAAGGAAATCATCCACCAAAACAGAAGCAGGAGCCAACGGACATTTCGCCAACACAGCACAAGGCAGACGTGGGCATACACATTTCAGAAGATGTCGAGGAACAATGGGACACAACCAGAACCAGCGACAGGCACCCAGAAATAGGCATTTGAACGAAAGTCAAGGCAACCGTTCGATACCATTTGAACAACTAAAACAATTAATTTCTGATACCTCCTCAATTAATATAAGTTTTACTTCTATGAATATCAGCGCCACAGGGGGTAGTGACTCTAGAAAATATACAGAACAAACAGGAAGAGGTAGAGGTCAGCGAGGTAGGGGCAGAGGTCAGCCAGGAAGAGGTAGAGGATATCCAGGTGGGGGCAGAGGTCAGCCAGGAAGAGGTAGAGGTCAGCCAGGTAGGGGGAGAGGTCAGACTGAAAAAGGTCGTGGTAGAGGTCGAGGCTCATGTTGATAAAATAAAGAGAAATGTTCAAACCCTCGACGATAGTTATACACACATCAGGACAATCAACACAAAATATAAAAATATCGACTACCACCAACCGTTTAAGTGCTTGTGCTAATTGTATAAGTCTTAACCAAAATGTAAATATCTAATCTATATGATGTTCGGTCATTGCTAGATACTGAACATAGCCAAAGTTTTATGTTAAATCAAAAAGCAATATTGATTATTTATATTCTGTGCAAAATATATTTCTGTGCATTATTACATTGAAAACAAAATTAATTAAAAAAAAAAAGTACTTTTAAAAAATCAAATCTTATATTAAGTGTATCAATTAGTTTGGATCAGTCATGTAATTAAATTTGAAATAGATCTAAACAGACAATAATTAATCTGTGTGATTAGAAATATTTTTTAACAATTGTTTTTGTTTAGAGCAATTTCATGCCTTTAGCGTTCTTACCACTCTTTGATCCTATCACTTGTCTGGACCAGTTGGAAAGGAGAAGGGGAGAAAGAACGGGGTATCTGTGTGATCGCTTTTTAAATGTATTTTTTAAAAAAGAGATCGACCTGAATTCAAACTTGTGTGATAAAGCTTTCTCAGGCTTCTCTCGCTACGAGTGAATATTCCATAAACATGAAATATTGTATTGTTATCTATTGACTATATAATATAAATGGGGACTAATTCAGCTATACCACCACTTCAGTCCAGTACTATTTCTTTCCCTTGTTTGAGATACCAAACTAAATGATTTATTTCATTAGTTCATTATAATTGTTTAATTTTTGCATTGATTCTCGTGGTGTCAGAAATAATTGAGCAAATTGAGCTTGATCCCATATTGGGTGTCGGTGAAATAACTTGTGCAAACTTTTGGTCAGACTTGGACATACAGAGTTGATATAAACTTTGTAATAAAACGCTTTCGGAAAACTGACACTGGCCCACTCAGTGTCATTCTTGTCGTGGCATAATGTCTTCGTTGCTAATATTTGTTGATGAGTCATGCAGTGAGTTCCGGTGACTTTTGGTGACCCATTGTGTACATCTACCAAACGTTGAACCCCTGACAAACTTACAAGCGTGCTCGGAACGTCATGTAACAACTGTCTTACTCCGCTCTGATATTGAGTCGTTAGTTGTCGTCCATGTTTTGTGACGAGACCAATCGTTATAGACGGCTTGAACACAGACCTGTGACGTGGCAACAAGCCATTGGTCTAAATGTCCCACAGTTTGTGACGTCGAATGTTAGTATTGAGGCCTTCTATCACGACTGGTCTCGTTTTGTGAAAACAACTTAAAAGGAAAAATGTAATACAATGATAGCTTTAATACAGAGATTTAGTGAGCATATCTGGCCACGGAGGCAGGGGCGTAGCTAGGAATTTTCCATCGTTTGGTGCCCCGGGGGCTTGACCTCTTTGGGGGCCCCTTCATTTTCATGATATATCATTTTTATCATAAAAACACTCTTTTAGGGCCCCCTTTAGATAATAATGATTATTATTATTATTATTACTATTATTATTATTATGTTAGAAAAGAACGAGTGTTCATTCTATTATTATTATTATGATAAAAGAACGAGTATTCTTTCTCTGGCGCAGCCAGGGTCGAGTTTCGTTAAAGGGAAACAAAATTCATTGTAGTCCCTTTATCAGTTTCCACTGAGGAATTTTCTGGTGATGTGGCAGGTCTGCAGCAGTACCGCCCTCTGACAGGCAACGAGAATGTTCCTGGGAATGCGAAGGGCCTTGAAGGTATCTGTGAGGTCAGTTGTTATTATCCCCTCGGTTGATATGACAATGGGGTATATTGTTGTTTTAGAAAGCTTCCATAGACGCTTAATCTCCAAGCCTAGGTTCCCATATTTTCGTTGTTTTTCTAACTCAGTTTTTCTTAAGTTGTGAGATAGTGGTACTGCAATGTCGATAATGGTAGCGACTTTTTCCTTTTTATCGATGAGCAGCAGATCAGGGCGATTAAAATCAACAGTTTTGTCGGTCAAAATAGGTCTATCCCAGTACAGCAGATAATCAGTAGATTCGAGAACCTCTTGTATTATTATTATTATTATTATTATTATTATATTTGCAGCGAAAGATCATGGTTTTATGTTGTTGACAAGTCATGTTAAGCTTGTTTTAAACGATGACAGTTTTTCCGTAAGCTTTCAAAATAATGTGGACGTTACTATAACGGGACAAGAGATAGTATTAAAAGACTTGCAAGTTCATTTTAGGAGAGAGAGAGAGCTGCGACTAGAGTGCAATAATTGAACTTGAATAATATCGTACTTACATGTAGTGTGTATTTGATGAGTATCTGAGAGAAGATGTTATCTACATTTGAACAACATGGGAAAAACAAGGTTACAAAGAGAGTTTATGTGAAAACACAAACTCAAAATTGGCCCCCACACAGGCAGGTAAAAAGGGAGGTATCAATAGTTTCAGAAAGAACATCA
>JADKLZ010058819.1:0-12851 GCA_021533235.1 Biomphalaria straminea | reverse complement strand
TGAAACTGACCCAAGGACAAAATGTCTTAAAAGATATTGCAAATCATATTCCCTTCATTGGGTAACATGTCAAATGTCATCAGATTCGTCTTAAAAAAATGAGAAGAAAGAACTTGCATTGACAAGGTCTTTCAGTTGCTCAAGTAATTCTTAAGAAAGTATGTCCTGTCAGCCTCGAAACAGTGATTTCATTTATCTTTCTTTCAGTACTTTTAGCACATTTTGCATTTTTTTCGTCACGGATTTACAACTTCTTTACCAGGGCCTGCCTTAGGTAATTGGAGGCCCTGGGCAAAGTGGAATTACTTAGCAAAATAAAAATAAATATCGAAATAATAAAATTATGCAATTCTTTAAAAAAAAATCAAGGATCTTCTGTCTAGCATAAGTAGTATAACAAGTAGATATGTACATTGTCAATCAACCCTGAGTAATAGTAGAGACTCAAAGCTAGTAGACGTATCTATTTCTATTTGAGATCTGATACAAGTTTCCAGATTAAGTCCTATGCGAAGCGCCCTTCAATCGGAGGCCCTATGCCGCTGCCTACTTTGTTTATACCTAAGGCCGGCCCTGCCTCATCGTCATAGGAAGGCCAAAACGAACTGAAACTTTAACAGCTTCTTTTAAAAAGACAAAATATTTTACTTTCTTTTTATATCTTCTTTATATTTCTTGAAGATATATTCTTACTATTGCATAGAGCCTGGCAATTACTAATGGCTTTCCTCTATTATGATTAGTGTTTCTTATTGTGTCTGCTCGTCAACTGTTCGAGTGCTCTTACAAACAAAGTCTATTGAATGTTCTCCCACAGTTCCTTAAGCTTGACATCACTTCCTGCTTTTCATTTGATCGTCTGCTTGTGTTCATTGCATTTCTTGTATTATCTCCGGGGCGCCACACTTGCGATGGTTCGTTACGTCGCTGTTCAAGCAAATGATGGCGCCTCATTCATGCAGTCCGTTGAATTCTCTATCCTACCTGTTGCCGCGGTGACATTCCATAAAGTTATAAATTATTGACAACTTGTTAATACAAGTTTGGTCAACTTCATTCTTACATTTCTGCCAATCAATGGAAACCATATTGATGCTATCTTTGGTGTGGCCCTAGACCGCCATCGCCCCTTCCCTCTTTCTTTGAAATAGAAACTGAAAGCCAGTAAATTATTCGATATTCAATTATTCGATATTCAATTATTCGATATTCAATTATTTGATATTTATCAATGCAAGTATTTGGGTTCTTTATGTTTAGAAGTCTAGGTATTTAGTTCCAAGTCGCATTCACTAGGGGAAAATCGAGAGGAGAGATTTCGGTAAGTTTTTAAAGTTTGTACATTTTCAACTACAAATTTTTATTACTGGTTTACCAATGTAAGTATTTAAGTTTTGATTCAATGGTTTGTAAGTGTGTGTGATTATTTAATAATTCAGAATTATAATTAAATGTAAATAAATAAACTAGATAAGACATTGTAGGCCTATAACTCCATAAGACAATCATTATTAAATGTAACTAAATAAACTAGATAAGACATTGTAGGCCTATAACTCCAAAAGACAATCATTGTTGAATGTAAATAAATAAACTAGATAAGACATTGTAGGCCTATAACTCCAAAAGACAATAATTATTTTGTTTCCGAGTCCACTGAAATACGTCTTTTTATTTTTAAAACTATCAGAGAACTTCGTCTAGTAAACACTTTTTAGAAATATTTTAGCGACCCAGACAGGGGAGTGGCCTCTATTAGTCTTTGCTGTCTTTCAGTCCGTCATGTTTAGATCTTATAAACTAGAAAAATCCAGCATCATGATATTTTAGTCCTTTCAAAGATCTGATTCAAGGACTACTTTTTTTCCAAAAGTGAAAAAATATTTTTTTAAATTAATAATGCAAGCAGTTTTTTCATACAAAAAATACACCTTTTTTTTTACAGCTATTAACTATAAATAGTAAGAAACATGTAAAACAATTTAGTAAGGGAGAAAACTATTTACCATACTTCTAACACATTATGCAAACAATTTTAGATTTGTTGTAAAAAACAAAATGGTATTACAAAGTGAAGTGATTTCTGTCATACTACATTACAAAAAAAAAAAAGTTTACTTTTGTTGTTTTTCTATTTAAAATGCAAATAAATGGAATATAATTTAAAACAACATTTAGTAAGTCGTATTTCATACTTCATTTCCATATACATACATCGTCCGGCGTAGCATTAATAAAAAGTATATACTTTTTACTACTCAGAGTTGATAGCAACTTGTAAGAATGTTGTCACACTCTTGATACATATAGATGTTATCACACTCTAGGTACATAAAGGTATAGTCACACTAGATTACACATGTGTTTGGATATAAACATTTTTAATTTCAAATGACGTCTGATTGAACAGGCCAGTCATAATCTTAATGTATATATTTGTATCTCAGATTTACAAGTAATCTTCTACTTTTTTTTAATTTGACTCAGGCGCATACAAATACATTCAAAATGTCGATTTTTAATCCAACAAAAGGACTAAATGGACAAGGGAGACAAGCTGCTTCTAACGTATACTCTCAACATCGTAACAATTCCCCGTCTAACCTTCATCGTTTTCCAGACAGCAGAAATTGTGCGACCCCTACACATTTTTCATCGCAGGATGCTCGCTCGGACATCAGTGGACACAAGTCACCACTTCGTGGTAATAATAGAAGCACCAGTTCACCTCAGCGTCACCAATACAACTATAAGGAAGGAGGAAATCAATATGTCACTGATCAAATACGAAACCAAAACATAACAGATCAATATCGTGATAGTTACCAAGAAAGTAGGACTCACAATAACATGGCTGTGAGTCGGGCTGACAGAAATAACTTTCTTAAGAACGATGTTCTTCAGGCAGACCTCTATCGGGATTATCGGGAGTCTTATTTAGATAGAGCGAGACATGAACGTAATACTGCAATGCTAGACGAGCGCTCAGCGAGGTGTACGCCTACTTTTAGAGGTCATCACCATGACGACCAGCCGCAACGATTCAATCAGAACAACCGGGGCCGACAACTAGCAAGGCCGAGAATGTTAGAACGAAATCTCAGCGCGTCATCAGCAGATAGTTACGGGAGTGGAGGGAGCTGCGATTCGTCTCCAAGACGATTGAAGGGCAGAGGAAGAAACTACGGCGAGATACGACGATGGAATAATGAAGGTGTATACCCACTCGTCAAATCTCCGAGTGATTCCGACCTTGCCAGCAGCGTCCATTACTGCAACTCATTTAAGCAGAACCAACGGTTTCACCGGAGCAGACGGGAAGGCAGCAGATATAGATGCTCTTCGTCCGGAGCTCAATTCCCTCGAACCAGTTTCGATATTCGAATACTGAAATCGTTTGAAAGTAATCGCCAGTTAGAAGACGCTGTCTATCAACATTTCGGTCGTTATAAGAGTATCGGAATGACTGTTGACCAAAATTCAATAATTCGACGTGAAGGACGAGGTTTTTGCAGCGGGTTTGTCCACACAGATGTTCAGCCAATAGCTGAAGGTATCGTTCAAAACCTGTGTAGTCGAATGAAAGACAGTCTGAAAGCTGATGTACAGTATCGATTATCTTGAGGCGGTAAATTCTCTCGAATAATACTTTTGTAGTTACCGCGACATACATAACACCAAGAACCGGCTTTGAGGTTCGTAATCTGACCATTGCCTTTCGAGAAAAAAATGCAAGCTTTCCATCAAACCTTTGTATTTTATTTTCGATACTTCCCCAATAGGCCGCAATCTATATATATATAAAGTACAGATAGGACTTCCTGTATTTAAGTGTACGTAGGACTAACGCCCGGGGAGAGTATAAGTAAAAACGTTACTAGTATTTACGGCCCGAAGCATGTATGCGTTTAGGCCTGTGTGTCGAAAGCGCGTTATGAAGTTATTAAGTCAGAAGTCTATGTCGAGGCAATTACTATGTCGAATTTAAATAAAACAAGGTTGATGTCACATCAGTATTTTAGAAATACATCTTAACACTATCACGCCTGGTGAATAAAACTTTGTGATCTGAACTTACACAATGTCATCAAAGTTAAACAATATGAAAATATCCAGCCTAAAAGATAAGCAAAGTTCTTCGCTAAATTCACCAAACGTACGAAATCACAATTCTTTGTAAAAGAAAACAAGATTACAAAGAGAGTAATAAATGAAAAACTGTCATGGAATCCCCATATTGATGAAACTATAAAAAAATCAAACAAAGCATTAGTGTTTATTAAAAGAAATTTCTATAAATCAAATAAGAACATAAAACTAAAATGCTATTTAACCTTGGTTAGGCCAATAATAGAATATGCATCAGTGGCGTAGCAAGGTATCCTTGGGCCCGGGTTCAAGAATATGTTGGTGGGCCCCCTACCCAGAGTAAGTCGAATGTATAGTGTGACAGAAAAATTGAAGAATCTGAATGTATGGGTATTTTAACTAAAAGACATTCCAATACTTTCTGCTTTATGTAGATTTTCCTTCTCATTTTTGAACTTTCACAACTCGGACTGCCCTTACAATTCTAATTTTCCTCTAATTGGTGCAGCTGCCATATGTTTTTTTTTCTTTGAGAAACACAAGCTGCTTTGGTACATCAAAACATCTTAATATCATTGTCGTGAGAGCATCATTCCTTGATGACAACATTGTGGACAAAAATATTTGAGTATATTATATACTTTGCTCTTCCTATTGGATTTAAGACGCGCCCATCTTGAGATTGCTGTGAGCAAAAAACAAAAAGTCTTGGAGATCTGCAACGTCTTGAACACAACCGACAGAATCATTTATAACCAAATTTAAATCATGGTTAGCATAATAAACATAATGCACGAGCGGCTTCTTTTGATGAAGACCATTGTAGGTCCTACTATCCACTTTTATTGGAATCACCATCATAACTTTAGCCTCGCAGTTTTAAAGATAAATTGGGATTATTCATTAGTTGGAACATTTGTCAATTGTCACAAAAAACAAAAAAAACAAACGAACAACTAGAAATGATTCTCTAATTGCTATTTTTGGGGTATTCCGCCATTGAGATCACAGAACAGTTTTTTTAATCATGCTAATTTGATCAACTTTAAATTGTCTTGAATGCTCTCAACAATAAAAGGGAAAAATGTTGCGGATTGCACATCTGTATTATAACCAGTACCGCTGGATAGTCTTAAGAGCTGAGCCGAAGGCTCTTCGAGCTCTAAGTTTGAAAAAAAAAAACACCTGTCTGAATCCATTCGAGAACAAATATCAAACACTAAAAAAAAACTGTCTACCACAGGTCTGTCTGGGAGTGACCCGAGTCAATGCCTATAGGACATTGCTGTTTCACATGCCACTGGCACTCCGGACGCATGGACTAGAAATTATGGCCGAAGGCCAAGTAATACCGGAGGCCGCCGCCATTTTCCTTCACTATACCATGCTGACCGTGTAGGATACGCCATTATTGTAACGCTCCCTTGAGGAACGGCCCATGGATTCGTGACAGGGTCGTGGGAGCTTTCTTTCAACCCCGCTAACCGTGCAAAGGGGTAAACTCTCGTCCACCCGTGGGCACCCCCCACGGGAGTCCTGTTTGTTACTTTTTAGCCTAGCCACTTCCTCTGGTAGCCGTTTCCACGCGGGCGCCACGTTGAGGCAAAGTAAGGTGCCCGCGTTTAAACCAGAACTGCATTGCCAAACAGCTCTATTATCTCGTTTTGAATCTGCGGGGCTTTGTTTTCCTGTGAAATTTCATATATTCATAGCAATAAGGACTAGTCAGTGTATTTTTTTAATACTACGCATTGGCCAGAGTTCATATAATTATACATAATTATATACCTTTATATAGATCAGCTGTATGGAGGTCATCGTTCAGACCACGACTAATGCACAGCAGCACAGGCATTCATCTCCGAAAAACACTATTCCATGATCATTTTTTTGTAAAAAAAAAAAGGCCTAATGGTGTTAACTTTCTTTAAGAACTTTGAACAAACACTGCATTTGTCAGAGAATGACAGTGACATTATTCCATGATAACTTGGACATCTCTCTATCTTTTAAATCTTTGTTATAAACCTGCTCTCCAATTTTGGTTTTGCCATTCATTGTAACAGAACAAACACATTCATCTTTACCGCTACATATGTAACTTACTCTGGCGTTTCATTTGCTTCCTAAATATTTATTTTTTTAAAATTTCGCCCCTTTTTAAAAAAAATCTTTTCGAATGATCACATGAAACATTTTTTTACACAATACAAAGACAATAAAACAATGTGATGAAGACTTCTGAGGACTCTGTTGTCCTAAAGGAGTGTTTAACACTACTTCATTAGCTTGCATTCAAAAGTTTGATTCACAACTATTAAGATGCTTTTTTTTTTAGTCTTAGGAATCCTTGGGCCTTAGGCCTCTTACTTGGGCATTCCTGCCTCTTTTGTGGGCCTTTTGTCTTACAGTAATAATGGCAAATACATACTTCATAGGGTCCATCAGATACAGGAAATGACACAGATAACTTATCGACAACTTAAGGATATCATTATTTTTTCCTTTTCCGAAAATACAAGAAATCCATCACGATTAAAAGCTTTAATATGACACATTATTTATACAGAAAAAAAAAGAAACATATTACGCTTTGAAAAAATTGAATAATTAACATTGTTTCGAAATTTTAATTTGTGAATTAGTGTCATTCGTAAGTTCTCGCCTGGGCCCCAACTAGTCAACAGTCATTGACTCAAGTGCAATGAACCCCTTTGCGCCATTTTTGCTAGTCCACTGGCTGTGGGCCCCTAATGGTCGTGGGCCCGGGTTCATTGAACCCCTTCGCGCCATGGATGCTACGCCACTGATATGCATCCTCTGTTTGGGACCCCTCAACTCAAGAAAACATTAAGAAACTAGAACAGACACAAAATAGAGCAGTGAGATTCATAACAAACGAATATTCACTTTCACTAGAGTAACACCTTTAGTAAAATCACTAAATTTAGAAAGCCTTCAGGATAGAAGACTTAAGAGTAAAGTAGCAATTATACACAAAAAAAACTGAACCATAATCTCCAAATACAAAAACAAAACTTAATAAAATACTCAGAAAGACACAAAGATAAAGGCACATTTCTCGTCCCATATGCTAGGACAAATCTGTACAAATGCTCTTTCTTCCCTAGTGCCATTAGAGCATGGAATGGTTTGCCTGAGCTAGCCAGGAAAACCAGTGACTTGGAAGAATTTAAGTCACTGGTAAATATGCATGACTGAATGCATGACGCGTAGGACGTAATCATCTTCTTTTTTTGAAGTAACGTCTGTATTATATAAGATAAGATAAGATTAGAGTTTGTGTGATACACAAACTCAGAGGCGGCCCCGTCGGAGTCGGATCCCTGTCAGATCCGCCTATTCACAAGATGTTTCGGATGTTCCTTCTAAGTTGAAAATAATTAACTTCTCGCTGGACGACGGAGGATGGCGAGCAGGGTATAAGCCTGCCTTATCTTGATGTTTGCGCACTAGACTTTAGTTAGGATTTATCGTTGGTCCCTGGCTCAATTCCTGTATGCTCCCATCCTTAAACTTTCGCAATATTTCTGAAAGAACAGTAAAGGTTAAATCATATTTTCAAAAGCCTTTAGTGATTTTTTTATCTAACCGTGACGGACAGACCAACCAACAGACAAAACGCACAAAAATATGCTTCTTTCATTCTAATGGGGGCACCATAGACATAAATAAATATAGACTGGCCAATAAGAGAGTTTTATGAAGGGAAAATTTGTGATTTGAAAATTTGTGTACTGTATTAGAGTCTATACAGCATGAGCAGTATAAAGTTAATTATTCATATCTATTTCAGCCATAACCTATATAAGTATTACAATATCTTCACTAGTGTGGTTTTTTTTTATCTCTTAGTGTGACTGTAATGTCAATTAATCATAATGTTCATTTTTTGTTCTGAAGCTGTTTTTAATTTTAGCTTATTTGGACATTCTGCTGAAAAAATCCCTAATTTCACTAATTCAAAGTTACGGACTGAATCCGTTTCTTCCTTTTTCCAGTCTATATTTATTTATGCTATCTATGCTATTTTGTGAATGAAAATAGTGCGGATTTTGGATACACCATTTTTCATTCACACCATGCTGCGTAAATAAGGAGGCAGTGCAGTTTTCTTTAATCTCTAAGACTGAAGATCGTGCAACTTGTCAGATTTCGGAAATCCGAATTCAATAGATATACATTTTTTCAAGTTACATGAAGTTACTTCCTGTTTCCAGTCTATATTTATTTATGTCTATGGGGGGCACTAAACAATTTTTTTTTAATCTGATTTTTGAAAAAAAAATAAGAAATTAGTTTAGAATCATGTCATTGCCGGGCTTTACGCTAGTACAAGAAAGTCGCTGCTAAAAAAATGTACGTGATATCTAAATACAATGAGCATTTCTTATAGTAACATTTCCTGCCTTAGATTTACGTAATTGTTTTAAAATTGATTTTTTTTTATTAAAAAATCGCTTGCATAATTAATTTTATAAATTAAACGGTTTGCTTTTAGAAAACTAAAAGTAGCCGTTGCACCTAAACTTTTCAAGCCGCATTTAATGGTGAAATAATATTTTTCGTATCTCTTCTAGTTTTGGCGCTCTGGGTGTGACAGACGGACAGACAGACAGAAATTCATTTTAACTCTTTGACCCCGCAACGACGCTCACATCGTTGATTCTATCAAGATATAAAGCTATAAATTCCGTCCAAACGTGGTAAATACTTTCGGTATCAAAGAGTTAAAAAACATGCGTGATATCTACACGCCAAGAGCATTTCTTATAGTAACATTTCCTGCCTTAGATTTACGTAATTGTTTCAGAATTGGTGTTTTGTTATTAAAAAATCGCTTGCATAATTCATTTTATAAATTAAACGGTTTGCTTTTAGAAAACTAAAAGTAGCCGTTGCACCTAAACTTTTTCAAGCCGCATTTAATGGTGAAAAAATATTTTTCGTATCTCTTCTAGTTTTGGCGCCCTGGGTGTGACAGACGGACAGACGGACATTTTGCACAAACCTAATAGCGGCTTTTCCCCTTATGGGGGCCGCTAAAAATGGGTTCCAGAGAGCGAAGAAGAAAGAGAGAGAGAGAGAGAGAGACGTACAATTTCATTGTAAGATACACAAATTCAGGGGGCTGAAAAGTAAGTTAGGAGGATAGTTGAAATGTGGCCCATTAATTATTAAATTTAAAAAAAAATAATAATAATAGAGAAAAGAAACAGTTGTCCCGGCCATAAAAAAACAGTATAAAGCCTGGAAACAAATCAACGGGGGTAACTGGTGTGCACTGATGGTTATAATATAAATGACAAATACGAAACTATGTTTGTATAATCTCACATCCAACTTTATTACGTTTTTTTCCTCTATCTCAAAGCTTGTACTCAACACCTTGTAAATATTCATGCCAACTAAAAACAAGGAACTCTCCTAGGTGAATTAGAACGTAATGAATACAACTGCAATTAAGTGAGGATACCATATACATACATATAGAATTATAGATAATGCTACTTGGGAATATTATATACTTCTATGTATTTATTTATAATTTATAGCCTCAGATCTATATATGAAATTGACCCCTAGTGTTTGTTTATATTTTTGAACCCATATGTGCACTATCTTCCTGTGTCTTGACCTTTACCCTGTGTGTAGTTAGTGTCGTCATTCAGTGTAATCAAACTTTGGATATTAACGATGTCTTTGTTATATTAAAGTAGGACAGAAATAATGTATATGTCATTGCTAAGTAGCAGAGATATTTCCATACATCTTCCTTATTTGACAATAGATCCAGAATTTTTAAATAGGAAGTTAATCCTTTGAAAAAAAAAATTTGGCAATATTTTTGTAAAAAAATTCGTGTAACAATATTTGGAAATATTTTTGTGCACTAAACCTTTTGTAGTTTTTTTGTGGGAAAATATCTTGTACACTTTTTAGACAATATTTTTTTATTATTGCTTTTATATAGCGCTACTTTCATGCTTATAGCATGCTCAGAGCGCTTTGGTCCAATCTCATTGGGGGGGGGGGAGGTGGTATCTAGGAGTTGGTTTCCCGTGCTGACTTTAGGCAGTAAAAGAGTCGGGTGTTGAACCTCGAGCCCCCTTCTAGGTAGCCAAGCCAAGTTCAAGCGCACTTTGCCTCTCGACCACACTTATTTATTTAAATTCATATTTGGCAATATTTTATATATTTTTTTTTAATGGCAATGTTTCTTATATAGTTTAAATTGACACTATATTTTGTTTGTTATTCGTTGGTTTTTGTTTTTTTTTGCAATTTTGTTGTGTATGCTACTTGCAATGTATGCTAATTGTTAATGACTATGTAATAACTATGTAATCACTTATTAAAAATTGTTCCAATGTATGAAATATTTGAATTGTAATTAACCAAGTTGTTTTGACTCTATAAAGTTGTGTTAGTCCTATAGTTGTATTGTATACACAATTAAGCTACATATTTTTCATGTTTTGGCTGTACATTGTCGCAGATTAAAATTCTGAGCTCTTGTTGGATGGATATAATAAGGGTCTGTTATCATTGTTGATCTATCGTTGCGAGTGCATTATTAGAACAAGTTTGTTCATTGGATGAATGCTATTCTGTAAGCACATACTAAATCTGTCTCGCAGTCAGTATGGCACCTAGCTTTCAATTTCAAATCTTTTTGTCTTTTTGGCCGGACATATAGCCTATAGATCTAGGATTGTGACAAACACAGCTCGCAGGACAAAAGAAAAAAATCATACAACATTGAAACATTGCCCACGGATGGGCAACTTTAAACATCGTTGTTTTTTTTTCTAATTAATATGGAAAACGAATTACGTAAGCAAAAATAAATCTAAATGAAAAGTGCCCCCTTTGCTTTACTCAATAGCAATCGATGCCCCCCCCCCCCTCCGCCCTACATTTCCTTTTCTAAAACATGTTGCCATTGTTGGTCGCACACTTCCATCGGATGACATAATGATCTTCTGTGAAAAAGATTTCGCTTTTCTGTCTCGTTATCTGTTTTTCTTCTTCTAGCCAGATTTTTTGCTGCTGAGCTGTAAGATCTTTTTCAGACTGTGCTAAGGAAAAATGATGTGCTGTGCTCTTTAGTTGTTGGGCCCCTGTTTTTATTAAATCTATTAAGTTACATGTTTAAATATTCAAAAGGGGGGGGAATTTACATTTAATTAGGAAAGGTGCACCCTTCCTCAAACAAAATACAAATTCTTGACTTCCTATTGCCATCTCAATTTACTTAATTAATCTTCTTCACCCGTCAACGGTTTTTTTCCCACTCTTCTTTTAAAACTTAACTCAAAATCAATTTAACCCATAAAAACCTATTCTACCTTCCCCTCATTCTAGGCCAGTGTTTCTCAACCTGTGTGCCGCGGCACACTAGTGTGCCGCCGAAGATTTGCAGGTGTGCCGCGGGAATTTCAAGAACGCCACACGTGTAGCGTTACACAGGTCAGCCTAATATTAAATTTTTATTTTACGTCGCGATGACATCCCTTCTTGCAAAGATCAGTAATAGTAGTGGATCGCTCTATATTGATGGAAAGGGGTGTTAGCTATTCAGTTTATGGAATTTCCCACTAAATATATATATATCAAATTTAGGCCACCTTAGCAGATGCACACCTGTTCATGAATTGACAAAGATAATAATTAGCGATGTGTGTCATGTACATTGATTAGGTGTATGCTAATAATAACAAGTTATCACTAAACATTATTTATATTTTATATCCATGGAGAAATACGTTATTAAGAATGAAACCGTGAGAGTGTTAAATGAAAAGCAAGGAACCAAACGAAGGTACAAAGAAGATTACATCGGATATGGTTTCATATCTTCGAGACCTGAAGATTCTCCATTGCCAATCTGTCTGATCTGCAATGCAACTCTATTAAATGAGGCGCTTGTTCCAAGCAAATTGAAGAGACACTTGGAAACAAATCATCCAGCTGTAAAAGCCCAACCGAAGGAATACTTCGAAAACATCAGGGCACAACAAAATAAACAAGCTAGGAAACTTACAAATTACCTAAAGCTGCCAGAAAAGGGATTGATTGCAAGTTATAAGGTTGCTCAGTTATTAGCAAAACGCAAGAAAGCACACACAGAGGCTGAATCTGTCATTGTACCAGCTTTAGCAATAGTTGTTGAAACAATCCTAGGACCTGATGCCACCCAAAAAGTTAAACAAGTTCCTTTGTCAAAAGATACTATCTCACGTAGAATAAAAGACTTATCGTCAGATTTACAAGATCAAATCTGCGAACACTTCAACGTGACTGACAATGAACTGTCTCTTCTGTGGTCTCTTCAAGTTGACGAATCCACTGATGTTAGCGGCAAAGCCCAGCTGCTAGCTTTTATTCGGTTCATAAAGCTTGAAAAATGTGTCAACGAATTCTTATTTTGCAAGGACTTAGCAACTACGACCAAAGGCGAAGATATCTTCAATGTGGTGAACGAAAACATTTTGTTCTTCAAACTACAGTGGAAAAACTGTGTCAGCGTTTGCACCGATGGCTGTCCTTCCATGCAGGGAAACAGAAAAGGATTCGTCACTCTTGTTCGTCAAGAAAATCCAAATGTATTAGTTGTTCACTGCATGATCCACAGAGAAGCTCTTGCCTTCAAATCTTTGCCAAATGTTTGATGTCTGTTCTGGATCAAGTGATTGAAGTTGTAAACTTCATCAAATCTCGACCGCTTGCATCCCGAC
>JADKLZ010058816.1:0-12430 GCA_021533235.1 Biomphalaria straminea | reverse complement strand
TATCAAGGATTGGTGTGACAAGAAGGACAACAAGGGTGGCTACCTTAATTTTGAATGTTAGAATTCGAAGCAGGACATTTTGGCGTCGCCGTTTTAACGCCGCCGTTTTGTCGCCGCCGTTTTGGCGCGAAGGTCGTTTTGGCGCCGCCGTTTTGGCGATAGGGACGTTTTGGCGCGGAGTACATTATGTACGTTTATTGTATTATTTCTTTAAAAAGAATTATTCCTATCTATGTTTTGCATGAGTGTTTGAGTTAAGACATAATTTCTAGTCAAAATTATTAAGTTATCAAGACTTTTTTCGTTGGAGCGGTGTGGGGTTAGAAAATATATTTTGTTTGTCTCGGTATAAAATAGTAAAAAAGCTGTTTGTTATACATTTGTAAACACATATTTAAGCGAAAATAATTAGTAGCTTTCGTAGTAGCTATTTTAACAATTATTTTTATATCTGTTCCTAAAACCTTTTTTATGTGAGCTATAACAAGTCCATTAATCAATGAGACTTATCATTTACTAAATGTAAATGTGTGTTTGTTTTTCACATCATTTTCTTTAATAAGCATTTTGGCTTGTGTATGTGTGTTTATTAAGAGGCACACATTTATTTTCAAAATAAAAGTTTTTTTTTTAAAGATATTACTTTAACATTAAAAACAAAAAGCAAAACGAAACAATGATAGACAAAAAAAGCAATTATTTGTTTACATTAACATTGGTTTATTTAATGACTTACGCGTCAGAGAGAGAAGGGGTGGAGGAAAGAGTATACACAAGGAGTGAAATGTGAGTGGGAGGAGAAAGGGAGATAGGTGTCACAGGTAATGACCAGTCCCAAGTAGATAATCGCCAGACGCATGACGCCAACGACCAGTGCTTGGTGCTTGTCTTATCTTCATTTGTTTACCTATATCTGCGTCAATGTGTCACCCAAATCCCCCCTACCAAATTTCTCAAAATATATCTTTTCAAAGTACTTAGAGTTGTGAATTTGTTGTCCCTAGTTTTTTTTTTTTTTTTTTTTTTTCCCATTTGTGGATTCACGTTAGAGTTTGTACTGACCACATTCCGTGTCTTGATTGAGTTATTGTCATTCTGCGTAATAAAGCTTTAGATGTAAATATGCTTTTTTAGCGGCCCCCGTAAGGGGAAAAAGCCGCTATTAGGTTTGTGCAAAATGTCCGTCTGTCCGTCTGTCACACTCAGGGCGCCAAAACTAGAAGAGATACGAAAAATATTTTTTTACCATTAAATACGGCTTGAAAAGTTTAGGTGCAACGGCTACTTTTAGTTTTCTAAAAGCAAACCGTTTAATTTTTAATTATAAAATTAATTATGCAAGCGATTTTTTAATAACAAAACACCAATTCTAAAACAATTACGTAAATATAAGGGATGAAATGTTACTATAAGAAATGCTTCACATACACAGATATCACGCACAATTTTTAAAATGAACTTTTAGCAGCGACTTTCGTGTACTAGCGTAAAGCCCGGAAATGACATGATTTTAAACTAATTTCTTATTTTTTTTTAAAAATCCGATTGAAAAAAAATAATTGTTTAGTACCTCCATTAGAATGAAAGAAGCATATTTTTGTGCGTTTTGTCTGTTGGTTGGTCTGTCCTTCACGGTTAGATAAAAAAAAACACTAAAGGCTTTTGAAAATATGATTTAACCTTAACTGTTCTTTCAGAAATATTGCGATAGTTTAAGGATGGGAGCATACAGGAATTGAGCCAGGGACCAACGATTAATCCGAACTAAAGTCTAGTGCGCAAACATCAAGATAAGGCAGGTTTAAACCTTGCTCGCCATCCTCCGTCGTCCAGCGAGAAGTTAATTATTTTCAACTTAGAAGGAACATCCGAAACATCTTGCGAATAGGTGGATCTGACAGGGATCCGACTACGACGGGGGCCGCCTCTGAGTTTGTGTATCACACAAACTCTCTTTGTAATCTTTTTCTTTTAGGTTTTATATTGGATACTGCTTTTATCTGACTGTTTATTTTTATGATCTCATGTTCTGATAGACCAGGAATAATATCATAATTAACTACTAATCCAGGTCTGTTGGTTAAGAAGAGATCTAATGTGTTGTTTAATTCTAGTTTGCTTTTTAATGATTTGATCTAAACTTAGGTTGTGTAAGGTATCTATGAAAAGCTCATTTATTTCCTTAAGGTTTTAGTGTTTCACTATTGTTAGTGTTTTCCAATTTATATCAGGTAGGTTGAGATCACCCATAATCCAGAAAACTGCATTTCTATTTGTCTCTTTAAGTGTAGTAAACTGATTACACAGTTCTTGAATGTATTCTAAACTAGAATTTGGTGGTCTGTAAATACTGCCTATTATTGGGATGTTGAAGTGGTATTAATTTTACAAAATATTGCTTCTATATTTTTTGAGTTGGGTAATGTAATTTTTTTACTGCCAAGAGAACTCCTCCATGATTATCAGCCCTATCTTTTCTAAAAATTTCATAATTACTATTGACAATTTCTGCATTATAAATTTCAGGATGTTTTTTGTACCTGTTATTATGTCTGGTTTCTCACATTCTAATAAAATTTCTAAGTCTGCTGTTTTGTTTCTAATGCTTTGAAAATTTATTAGTAAGGTTTTAATGTATTTTGGTATTACTGCTTTGTTAGGTTTGTTTAATGAGGGTGTTTTATTAGTTCTAGTAGATTTAGCAGGAGTGGATCTGGCTAGTGGTTGATAAGTTTGGTTTGGGATGTTGTTTAGGATGTTGTATGGGTTAGAAGTGTCCGCATCAAAGGAATCAAAAAGTCCTGATGTAAACTGAGGTAACCCAGACAGTACACAGTGCCATGATGCGTCTTTGTTGCCTTAGGCGTAATCTTATCTTATACAATACAGACGTTACTTCAAAAAAAAGAAGATGATTACGTCTTAGGCGTAATGCATATTAACCAATGACTTAAATTCTGGCAAGTCACTGGTTTTCCTGGCTAGCTCAGGCAATCCATTCCATGCTCTACTAGCGCTAGGGTAGAAGGAGCTTTTGTATAAATTTGTCCTAGCATATGGGACGAGGAATGTGCATTTTTCTTTGTGTCTTTCTGAGTATTTTATTAAATTTTGTATTTGAATTTGAAGATTATGGTTAAGTGTCATATGTATAATTGCTACTTTACTTTACACAGGTGTATTCATATGAAGACATGATGCATGGTACCATTCATCGCAGGTGTCACATTGAATGGCCTTCTGTTACATGGTGCATACTTTTTTGCAGATGTTGCATCCATCTTTAGATCTAGGCCCTGGATTTGATTCCACATATCCTGATATTGATAGTACCAGAGGTAGGTATTTATTTCGGCTGTGTCATGGCGACAAACTTTAAACTTTATTGCATAAAAAGCACAAGAACGAAAGGAAACCGCATTTCTAACAACACTCTCTACAGTTCTTTTCAGACTTGGTCATGTACAATATTACTTTCATATAGACAAAATTAAACTAATTAAAATGTTAAAATTTTTAAATAAAATTATTTGACTAACAGTGTTAAAAATCAAAGGTACAAAAACTAAGGTACAAATCGTTCATAGAAAGTCTAGACATGCTTAAATTGACATCTACTCTCATAGACCCCCATATGCAGGTAATAGACACCCGATTAATTTTTTACTTCCTTAGACCCCTTGGAAGTAATCGTAGACCCCTGGGGGTCTATATAGACCACTTTGGGAATCACTGCATCACATCAACCTATTTCATCAATACAACCACTTGACGTCGAAACAGCTTGTTTCAAGAATAGAACTACATAATTCAACTTATTACATTCAACTTATTAAAACTATCTACAAAAACTTGGTATGACATACAGTTTTGCTACCACATGCTGTCTTGCTACCATATAGTGTTCTGCTACTACTTTACTAACACTTCTGTCTAATTTCACCCGACAAACTTCCTTAACTTCAACCAACCAAAAACGGGGCAAAAACTATTGACCACTCTATACGACCTTTGTTCCGGTTATACCTAACTTTCTCACGCTCTGCATTCCCAAAATTCACTTAAGTACAACTAATTATGATAAGTAAACTATTCAGCCTGTGACAGGAAGTTAATATTGAGATAAACATCTGTACCAGATTAAAGGACCGTAAACATTAGTGTAGGAGCGGGCATACACATGTAAATGATTAAAGTGGCTTTAGGAAAAGGTGAAGAAACAGATTTTTTATTCACAATCTAGATCCTTTTGTAAGCTACAAAATGAGATTTCTTTTTAAGGGGAGCGGCTTGGACATATTTATATTTCCAGTAAAAACACATGAGAATGTAAACACTCAATAACAGAATTGAAGATGAGATAATTGTATTAAAATTTTGGAATAGTAATTATTCAGATGTGTGTCTGGTCATTGTTATTATTTATTTGTTTATTATAAGCAACACAGGTATTAAAGAAATGTATGTCCATTGTTTGAGAAGCCCTTTAATCTTTTATTTTTATAGCATTACTATTTTAAAAAATTTGAACGTCAAATACAGGGTATTTTAAAACAGTGTTTATTTGAAATAATTGTATAACTTTATTATAATTTCGGTCAATGCTTTTAAGTTTAGAATTAACAACCTAAATGCTTACCAGTTTCATTTTTGCAGTTCAGGGGTGTCACTGTGGAGAGAAAATAATTCATAGTAAAGCCTTTTCTTTTTAAAATATGTAACACTTTAGTTTAATGAATTTGTATATGTAGTATTTTCTCTTACCCTTACCCTAACATTTTGAAATTCATAATTATTCTTTTTTTCCTACATTTATGTCATCCGAAGAGGCCTACAACAAATATATTACTTTTCAAGGAGACATGTATTCTTTTTAGATTTGAAGTTTTGTAATAAAATTTGCAACGCAAACGTGACTTAATTTTCAGTTATTTCGAAAATAGCACTAAATTATTTTAAAAAAGCTTTAAAAAGTATATAAAATGGATAATATTAAACTATACTTATCTGTTAGCAAAAATATGAACAAAAGTAAGTATTTAAATTTAGATTTTATTTTTTTAAATATGACAATATATAAGTATTTACAAATTCATTTTATTTTTAAAGGCAGTTAAAGACGTACTAAATTTTATAAAAAATAGATCTATATTTTGCTAATTAGATATGATTTAAAAACTAAAAGTAATTCTTATAAAAAAAATTAATCATTACGGTAAATAATATTAAAAGTATTATTTATAGACTAGTAGATAGTAGAATGCGGTGTGAGAGAGCCAGACGTGCAGGGTCTAGTATTTGTTTATTGTCAACTAGTTAGACTTCAGGTAAAACCGATGAGTTTTTAAGTTACCTAGTTGTGGAGTCACTTTTTAGCATAGAAGAGAGGGGGAAGAGAGAGAGGGAGAAAGAGAGAGAGAAAGAGAGAGAAATATATATATATAGAGAGAGAGAGGAAAGAGAGAGAAAGAAAGAGAGAGAGATAGTAAGAGAGAAGGAAAGAGAGAGAGAAAGAGAGAAGGAAAGAGAGAGAGAAAGAGAAAGACAGAGAGAATGAGAGAGAGAGGGAGAGAAAGAGTGGAAGAGATAGAGAGAAAGAGAGAGAGAACAAGAGAGAGAAAGAGAGAGAGACAGAAAAAGAAAGAGAGAAAGAGAGAGAAACAGAAAGAGAGAGAGAAAAAAAGAGAGAGGGAAAGAGAGAGAGAGAGAGAGAGAGAGAGAGAGAGAGAGAAAGAGAGAGAGAGAGAAAGAGAGAGAGAGAAAGAGAGAGAGAGAAAGAGAGAACGAGAGAAAGTAACAACTACCTGTCTGTCTACTGACAGGAGAACAAGAGATGGGTAAGTAAATCATAATTTAAAGATTAAAAAACTAAAAAAAAAACAAAATAAAAAACAACAATCCTTTAAAAAGATCAATTACGTGTGCTTTAGCTTACTAAGGGTGTTTATGTACTATTATTTATATATGTGTGGGTTGTGGGAAGCTTCGCAATACTCTGAGCTGTCTACAGTGCTACTTATTAGGAGGAGAGGTTTCAAACTTAAAACAGTTGGTGAGGTTTTAAACTCAACCCCATTCTTCTTTGGCTACGCTATTTGAGTTAGAGAATGTCATTAGCTTTTTCTCTTATATTAAAGAGGCGGTTTTTTTTATCTCAAAACTCTCTGGATGGGGTATTTAAACTCAAAAACACGTGAGTTTTAAAGGTCAAAAACCTTTGGAGGGGGTTTTAAACTCAAAACCCTATTGACGGCCGTTTTAAACTTAAAACCCTCATGGAATTTGGTGAGCGTCGTTAGCTGGCTTAGGTTTTTTAGTTTTTGTTTCCTCAAAGCCCTTATAAGTGAGGTTTTAAACTCAAACCCGCCGTTGGCTGCACACGGTGGAATTCGTTGACTGTAATTTGCTTTAGTTTTTTTTTTAAAGAGGGGATTTCTATCCTCAAACCCCCTCGGGAACGTTGGGGAAAGTGATTATTTATCAGTAAAGTTCCCTTTCAATATAAATAAGTTAACTCATTCTCTCCATAATTATTTACCATGGTCCGTGGGAATTATTTATTTTGTTCATTTGTGTTTTCATGATCCTGTTATGATTGAACTTCATTAACTTTCTTTTATATAATCAAGTAAAGTTCTATAAGGTATATAATTATATAAGATCGCATACTCTTTTTATAGAACACAAAGTTAAGTTTAAAAAAAAAACAAAAAAAAAAACTATTTATATTTAATGGGATCAAATCAACGTTCGTATCGTCAGTTAGGAGAAAAAGAGTTAAAGTATAAAGAAAAGTTAATGTGAAAATGGCAGGCCTACCTAGTTTTTCGATGATTGGATTGTTGTAGACGATCGTATATTGGTCAGACTCTTTATACCTTGATAGAAGTAAACAACTAAAGCTTTCGTTTGATGGCATCTGTTCCAGTTTTAATACTACTCCAAATTCAGACTTGTCTTCTGCGAATTCTATTTTGCCATCATACTCCTCACTCTGCAATGAACGCAAAATGGCAACATTTTTATAAAGACTTTATTTACTTTCACATCTTAAGTTAAGTCGGACGTCAACTGTACCCAATTCAACTATTTATCCATAATCAATAATTTTTTGTTTTTTTTTAATTGAGTTATGGGAAGGGGGCTGTTTTGGTAACATTGGCTACTCTAAAACTTAAAAACTAACTGAATAAGTTTAGGAGCCGATCACAGAAACCGTTTTAATACTTATTTTTTGTAATATAATGCTTAAAAAAACATTTATGCATGTAAATTTAGGCACTGGAAATTTAGGCAATGGATAATTAGGCACTTTTTGACAAGGCGGAAAATTAAGCACTCTTTACTAGCGACATTTATTTTGAATCGAAATATAATTAGTTCTTTCTCTTAATATTAAAAAAGGTCATCCTTTTTCAAAGTTCTATTTTGTGAGTGTCTGTGTGTGTGAAAAATTTCTATATAATTTTTTTTTTTTTTTTGAAAATTCGTCTCCCATAAATATTAATTCTGCTAATAGAAGAGGAAAATCTGTACAGTTTTTTACTGTGAGGATTATCTTGACAGTTGTAAACAATAAATCAGGCTCGAGATCCTTACACAGGTGGCCAACTTAAAACAATTTGTGTCTATGTGTCGATCGTCAACATCAACTTTTTACCACCCAACCCCAACCCTATCAAGAGTAAGCCTCTCCTTCCAAAAGCACATCTTAAGGGTTATGGTAGATACAGTGGATAGCAAGGAATTTACCATCATTTGGGAGCCAGGGGGCAAGACCTCTTTGGGGGGCCCTGCACTTTGCATAATATTTATTTTTTAATGTAAAAAAAACTCAATATGGGCCACCCAAGTGGGAGCTCGGGGGGATTTTCAAATTCGCACCCTTCTCTCCCCACCCTAGCTACGCCTCTTTGTAGATAGTCAGAGACCGATTATATTTATCGCCAACATGCTTCGATTTGACTACGTATGTGTCATCATAATCTTATTCTTCATAGTTGATGTGGGTGAAATGTTAACCTTACTACCATACCATAAAATTGACTTAAAATTCACTAAGAATTTATGAGTTGCGGAATTTTACATTAGTAAGGTTTAGCGACATAATAGAGAATTCCTATTTGTATAAAATTACCAATTAATCTAAAGGGTTGCTGGTGGAGGTGAAGCAGTAAGTGGGGAATCATCTCTACCCCCTCTTCCCTGAATAATGTGATGTGTAAATTATATAATGTCATATTCCCACGCATTCTCATTGTGGTCTTTTGAATCCTTAAAATTATGTTGAAATATTTATAGTTGGTATTTATGACAACGTCACCAACAACCCTTAATCTAAGGATAATATATTCGTTAAAAAATTATTATCTTCAATATTTAATTACATTTGCTAATAATGAATGCCTAATTTTCCGGTTCCTAATTTTCCGCCGTGTCATTGGTGCCTAAATTTCCGGGTAACTTTTTATCCGGTGTCTAATTTACCGGTGCTTAAAATCCAAGTGGCTAAATTTTCAGACACTTTTCTAAATAATGTCTTTAGCTTTAGCCTATACTTTCCCAATATAGATATTTATATATCTTATATTTGTAAAGGATATTAAACTTAATAACGATCCATCCTAAAAGATAATTGTATGATACATCTATTCAAGTCCATTTATCTTTTTATGGGATTAAAAGGTGTTACTTACTTCGTAAGTCGTCATCTCACTAGTGATTGCAGCCACTGTTCTGTTTTCATTGTTAAGAATTCTTAAAATTTCAAAATCGATAGTAGTCCCATTTTGGAAAAAGCTTCTTAAGCATTGGATCATTGTTGTTTCTTTACATTCTGTACTTTCAACTGTTGGCACTGCTTAATAAGGAAGGTTAAAATAATTAATTTGTAGGAATCGAGTAATAATAAAAAAAAGGTTACAAAGACAGTTTGTATGAAACACAAGCTAAAAATCGGCCCCGGAAGAGGTCCACCTAGGCAGGTAAAAAGGCAGGTTTCAATATGTTCAGAAAAAAAGCATTAAAATGAAAACCACTTATTAATTGTTGTTTTAAATTATTTCCATTTATATATGTTTACTAAATAGATGTTGTGTCTTTTTGAAAAGGAAACATTTTTGTGTAAATGTAGTAATTAGTATGACAGATTGATGAAAGATGAAAGTCAAGCAAATCAAGTATATGAGTAGTGGTTTGAAGCAATTGGTACTGACAACAATGTCAAGGTTTGGATGGTTGATGTCGATATTATGGGGAAAAATAGTCAAAATGAAGATTGACACAGGAGCACAAGCGAATGTTATATCAGAGTCAACGTGGAACACTTTAGGAACTGTTAGTAAAAGCATGCAACTACTACCCTACGAGAATTAGAGGATGAAACATTAGAACTGAAGGTATTTGCATCGGTCACATTTAAAGTCGGCGATGTAGAAGTTAAAGATGATCTGTACGTGATCAAGAAAAGAATAATTCCTATACTAGGTCTGAAGACATCTATTACTTTAAAACTAATAGAAGTGGTGAGAAATGTCGAAGTACACGATGTCAGGCAACAGAATGAAATTCCACAAGTGTTGATGAAAAAATATAAGCTAGTATTCTAATGACTCGGTACATACAAAATGAAGTATCACACATTGAACTAACGCCAGATGTAAAACCAGTTACTGGTTATTGTAATGCTGTAGCAATACCTAGTCTAACACAAGATATGTTGTTAGGTAACATTAGACAAATTAGAACATGTACTTTGAGAGACATTGATAGATGGCAAAATAAATATGAGTATTTACTGAACAGAAATAATACTAAACTGTACAGTAGACCCATGATTTATGCATATACTAAAAGAAACATGACTTGTTTTAATTGTTACAAACTAGGACATTTTGCTAGAGAATGTTAGAATGTATCATATAAAAATCAGAAGATAGAGAGTTCTTATTATGATAGAAATGGTGAAAGAGTGAATCAAAGTAAATACATATTCAATGGCTATAAGGAAAGAGGGCACAGAACTTACAATAAACAAAATGACATGACAAGATATAATGTAAATTGAGAAGTAATATTTTTAATATGGAACCATGTTTAGGTTAAACTGGTTTATGAAAGTTTTATTATGTGTATTGTTATAAGTTGAGAAATAATATAAGGGAAATGAATCTTAGATTCAAAGAATATTATTGTTGAACTTTATGAATATAATAAGTAATGAGAAAATTCTATGAGGTGACATTCCATAGAATTATAATGAGATATTTCAAATATTAAAAATTGTGAAAATTTTTGTACAAGTACCTATTGTACTAAATGATTATGTATATTGATATGAATTGGTATGATGATGTCTAGATTGGCACTTTCTCTCATAGAAATTCAGTATCCACGCTCAAGGCACTGGCACCTATTGGATTACATAATAGTGAGGCAGTGTGATGTCAGGGATGTGGTGCACACAAGAGTAATGCCCAGTGCCGACTGTTACACGGACCATCGTCTTGTCCGGACGAAGCTAAACATCACCATCAAGATGGTAAAAAAAGATGGCCTGCATAGGGCAAAGAAGCTAAATGTCGAAAGGCTGGCTAACGTACGAGAGCGGTTCAGTGTACTACTTGAGGCTGATCTTCGAAAGTCTCAGGTCGATGATCCAGTGAGTAACTGGAGCCAACTAAAAGCGAAACTGCAAGACGTGACGGCCAAAGTCGTGGGATACTGCAGCAAACCCAACAGAGACTGGTTTGATGAGAACAATAACGCAATTAAGTAACTACTGGCGAATAAGCGTAATTATTATCGCTCTGTACTCGCGAACCCTAACGACAACGCAGCCAGGACTCTCTATAAAGCTTCTTGTCACACTCTGCAGTCAAAGATCAGGGAACTAAAAAAAGTAATTGGTGTCTGGAGCTGTCCGTAAGCATGCAGAGACATGCTGAGACTGGTGACACACGCTCATTCTATGAGTCGCTTCATTATTCCTATGGGCCATCCTACCAGACTACAGCACCGCTAAGATCATCCGATGGTTTTACACTATTTACCAGCAAGGCGGACATACTAAATCGCTGGACAGAACACTACAGTACTTTGTTTGGTGATAAAAGGCTCGTATCGGAGGAATCGCTGGCAAATGTCCCTCAGAAAACCATAAGGGAGGAGCTCGACGACCCACCGACACCTGAAGAAATTGAGACAGCAATATCTAAACTCAAAAGACACAAGGCACCTGGCTCTGATGGACTTCCTGCGGAAATATTTAAAATGGGTGGTGTCGCCCTAACCGAGAGGCTAACAGACTTGTTCGCTCTATGCTGGGAGAAGTGCGTGGTCCCACCTGAACTTAGAGACTCCGTAATCATATCCCTATACAAAAAGGGTGACAAGTCTAACTGCTCCAACTATTGAGGCATTACACTTCTGTCGGTAGCAGGAAAGATCCTTGCTCGAGTGTTGCTCGACCGACTAAACCAGTCTTTAGTGGATGAGGTCTTATCTGAAAGTCAATGTGGTTTTAGAGCCTGTAGAGGTACAACTGACATGATATTTGTTCTGCGACAGTTACAGGAAAAATGCAAAGAGCAGAACCTAAACCTGTACGCAGCTTTTGTGGACCTCACAAAGGCTTTCGACACGGTCAGTCGCAATGGTTTGTGGAGGATTTTGGCTAGGCTGGGGTGCCCACCTACGTTCCTATCCATCTTCAAGCAGTTTCACGTTAAACAGAGAGGCCAGATCAGACACAATGGTGCTCTTTCTGATCACTTCCCAATAGAAAATGGTGTGAAGCAGGGCTGTATACTTGCCCCTACACTGTTCTTTGGCGTAATGCTGGGTCAAATGAGGCAGCGATTGCATGAAGGCATCTACATCCGGTTTCGTTCTGATGGCAACGTGTTTAATCTCCGACGTCTAATATCCCACACAAAAACAAAGGAGATGGTCATAACGGAGATTCTCTATGCCGATGATTGCGCCCTGCTAGCTCACAATGAAAATGACCTCCAGAACGCGGTAAACGAATTTGCATACGCTGCCACCTCTTTCGGCCTATCTATAAACCTCGAGAAAAACAGAAGTCATGTTCCAGGAGTCATTCAATGAAACATACTCAGCACCAAGGATCACAGTAAACGGACAGCCCCTTAACGTGGTAGACCACTTCACATATCTTGGTAGCATAGTGTCAAATGACGCCTCACTTTCAAGGGAAGTTGATAACCGTCTGGCCAGGGCCAGTAACGCTTTTGGACGCCTACAGGCGAGAGTTTGGAAGAACAAATCGATTCGCCTACCTAGAAAAATAAATGTCTACCAGGCGGTGGTTCTCTCAACCCTTCTATATGGCTCTGAGACATGGACACTATGTAGAAAAAAGCTAAGACTCCTTGAGCGCTTTCACCAAAGATGCTTGCGCTCCATC
>JADKLZ010058815.1:0-13046 GCA_021533235.1 Biomphalaria straminea | reverse complement strand
TGATGCAACGGCTACTTTTTTTTTCTAAAAGCTCAAAATCTAATTTTTAAAAAATATTTTATGCAAGCAGTATTTAAAGAGAAAAAACCTAATTAGTATGCAATATAAAAGAAACCTATTTTAAGACAATTAATAATCTAATGCATTGCAATGGATTTCACTTATTATTTGTTCCAACACAAGAGTATGTACTATCTAAGTAATTAACTCATATGCTAAATCCTTGTAACATTTTTGTCTCTGTTGGTATCGATGATGATGTAGCATATCTTCGGTATTAAATTATAATTTTATTGTTATTAATTTTGTAACTTTGTAAAGTAGTAGTCTGACCCATTGGAGGGGTTGCATAAAAGGTTGGAGAGGCTCGTGGAGCTTTATTTGTACTGAGGACTATGCTTTATACAAATAACTCACAGATACTATTTTTTATCTTTTCAGTCTGTGGTGATTCTAACAGAACTCCAGGACCTCTCGGTGTCAACTGGTGAAGATTAGTTGTCCCGGGACTTCATTGGGGAAAAAATTATCGCCAAACCAGACAAATTGTAAAGAATAACCAATCATAGATTATATGTAGTACTAAGCTAAGGTCTAACTAAACACTAAGCTAGGGGTCTACCGAGCCGTCATCCTACCTACATTGCTCTATGCCTCAGAAACATGGACAGTATACAGAAGACATGCCAAGAAACTAAATCACTTTCACATGACATGTCTAAGAAAAATACTAAATGTCAAATGGCAAGACAGAATGCCAGATACTGAAGTCCTACAAAGAGCGGGTTTGAAAAGCATCCACACAATCATGATGCAGTCCCAGCTGCGATGGGCAGGACACGTGTGCAGGATGGTGGACCACCGCATCCCAAAACGTCTCATGTATGGCCAATTAAGAGAAGGCAAGCGCTCGCAAGGTGGTCAAAAAAAAGCGCTACAAAGACACCCTCAAAGCTTCTCTAAAAGAGTTCAACATTGACCCAGGCACCTGGGAGACAGAGGCACATGACAGAGTATCATGGCGCCGCGCTGTGAGATCCGGCGCACAGGTTGCTGAGGAAAAAAGAACAACGCTTGCGAAAGAAAAACGCCAGAGAAGGAAAGCAAGGCAAACGACACTAGCTCCAGCTGGAATTACCTGCCCAGAGTGCGGCCGAACATTCCAGGCTCGCATAGGTCTCACCAGCCACATGAGGAGGCACAAAACCCCACTGCAAAGCCCTCAGCCCACTGCATGACAAAGTGGTCATCATCGAACCACGATGGACGAACTATATATGTAGTACTCTAAGCTCCTCATGAGCTCACTGTATTGCTGCTGGGCCTCAGCCTTGAGTTGACAAGTTACCATCAAGAAATTGTATCGGACTGTCCACTGTTAGAGTACTGCAACGTCCAGGAGCATTGTTGATCAGCCCAACTTTTCATTGTAAAGTGTGAGATACTGGTCTAGTGCAAGAAGTTGGTTAAGTCAACTGATTGATGAACTCCAGCGGATATACTACAATAAACAATGTATGTGAATATGAACTGTTCACAACTTCACATTAACCTTCAATACTCAACAGTATTGTAGGGTGGGGATGGGAATGCCTGATCTGTCAACTGGTACACACATCAACACAATCAGTGAAAGCTATAAACAATTTTGGCTCTTCGCTCTTTGGAAAGAACATGAAAAACTGTTGTTGTTTCGCTCATGCTCGTATATCTGCAACTATGACTCTATAATTTATGAACTCCAGCAGGTATATTACAATGAACAGTGTATTTAATCTTGAACTATATACAACGCCTCAATAACCTTCACCGAAGTAAAGTAGATCATGCCAATTTTACATGACCTACATCGTCAGCCTGTTTGTCTTGTGTGTTACTGTAAATAAAAGTATCTCAATAAACCATTAAAAAAAAAAAAAACTCATAAATGAGGTGTGGCAGTTGCCTTGAAAATCGGCTTTATAAGGCTAACGTTGAGAGATCAAAGCACGGAAGATGTATATTTTGACCGCTGGGGCACTAAATAAGATCTGTCGTTTATATTTGGTTTAAAAGATATGTCCTTTATCTTTGATATAGTTTTTTCAAATTAACTTTTAGCAGCGACTTTCGTGTACAAGCGTAAAGCCCGGCCATGACAAGATTCTAAACTTATTTCTTAATCTTTTTTAAAAAGCACATTTTAAAAAAAAAAAAAAAAAATTGTTTATTGTCAACATTAGAATGAAAGAAGCATATTTGTGTGCGTTTTAACTGTTTGTTGGTCTGTCCGTCACGGTTAGATAAAAAAAAAAAATTAAAGGCTTTTGAAAAAAATATTTAACCTTTACTGTTCCGGATGTTTATGTCTAGATCTACATTGAAATGTTATAATAAACTAAAACTAATCTTCTATTTTTAAATTTAATATTGCATTCATTCTATTGATTATCTGGGCTTTTTATTTTAATTTTACCTAAATTTTATCTAAATTACATCCAAATTATTAATAATAATAATTAATAAGATATATATTAAGAGTGCTAAATCTGAAGTTTAGTTTATGTACATTTACATCTCTACAGATCAATGCTGAAAGATTATTTAAAATCGCTCGTGTGACATATTGTATATATCAGGCTATTAGTTTGTAACCAGTTAGCATGTTGAACTGATTATCTCGACGCTCCCGGGTTATGTGTCTGTTTGTTTTACATGTTTCGATTGTTTCTTCAGAGTTAAAGATAGTTTACTTCCTATTTCAAACCTTCCACAGGAGGGGATGGGAGCATGCAGTAATTGAGCCAGGGACCAACGATAAATTCGAACTACAGTCTAGTGCGGAAACATCAAGATAAGGCAGGTTTATACCCTGCTCGCCATCATCCGTCGTACAGCGAGAAGTTAATTATTTTCAACTTTGAAGGAGCATCCGAAACATCTTGCGAATAGGGGGATCTGACAGGGATCCGACTCCGACGGGGGCCGCCTCTGAGTTTGTGTATCACACAAACTCTCTTGGTAATCTTGTTTATTTAAATCCTGTGTCTCAAAGAAGAAATATGTCTAATAATATAAAAATTATAAAGCGCTTTTATGTAACAAGCATAAAGGGCTCGTTGGTCCAATGGTTAAGCGCTTGGCTTCCGAACCTGAGGTCCTGGATTCGAATCCCGGTGAAGACTGGGCTTTTGAATTTCGTGATTTTTAAAGCGTCCGTGAGTCCACCTAATGTGTGCCTGCTTTTAGTAGGGGAAAGTAATGTCAGTTGTTCGTTGTGCTGACCACTGTTATGACATGATTAGAATATAGTTTTATTTCGGAAATAATTAAGGGATAAGTTTTCATTAGTGACGGAAGTGACGATAGGTTAGATTAAAAAACAAGAGGATAGATATTGACGCTAACAACAAACAAGGCACTTTTTGGGATACAAGAGAATACGCTATAATCGAACGACAACGACGGGTCCCTTCTTGAACATTAAAGTTCATTTTATTGTTGAAGCAGCGTCGACTTACTATATCATTGTTCGGCCTTCATTGGTGGTTTGATTTGTGACAGTTTATCGTTCAACACCGTGAATCGGCACTCAACAACTGGCGACCCCGGACTGACTGCGAGTTCGGATAGCAGGCGCAGGTCTACATCCGATAGCCATGAAAGAAGAGATGACTGTGGTGGCGGTAAACACAAGTCATACCGAGAGGGAAGGCCACACGCGGTCTACACAAGGAGAGATTTAAACTCCAGTTGGAGAGAACAAATGCATGGGTCGTACAGATAGCCAATGAAACATAACGCTATACGACCATAGTCTGTACATAACTATGTAAATATCTGTTAGTTCAATTAGTTCATTGTTAATGTTGTAACAAATTTTCTGGTCTAGTAGTCACTACTAGATGGGTATAACAATATATTAGTTATTTGCAAATAGTGAATATGGTATTTATTTAACTTTGTAATTTGGTTGTTTTTTTTAGTATGTATGAATTGTATACATGAGTGTATGAGTAGAAAGGGCATTAATAAGGCGACGATGTATTTTTTTTATCGCGGAACAAGTAAGTTTGTGGGTTCACTTAGTTTATGTGATCACAATCATTCATCAGGAAAGAGTTAGGTCGAGTTGGGACAAGTAAGTGGAGAAAGGAATTAAATACACTTATTAATGCCCGTCAAACGTTAGGTAAATAGTGGTGAACAAGTGGTGATGCATGTCCATTTGTCATACCAGGAAAATGTCTGTCCTGACGTGCGAGAACCTCTGGAACATATGGTGACATCGATAGCTTGACGCACCTATGGTGTCAGTATGAACTATACCCACCGCTTATGATCACCTAGGACACCACATTGGACAGTATCACGGTGCAACTCCTGAGTGAAGTATGGGTGAAAAAGAACTTGATTTTGGACATTGTAGCTGAACCGAAGTCAAGACTCAAGTTGTGGTTTTTATGTTTCCCCATACTTTTTGGCCCTTGCTCATTGTAAGACTAAGACTGTAGGAAAAAAATTGACTGATAATTTTTTTTTTAGCGGGAGGGGGAGGAGTTGTTATGACATGATTAGAATATAGTTTTATTTCGGGAATAATTAAGGGATAAGTTTTCATTAGTGACGGAAGTGACGATAGGTTAGATTAAAAAACAAGAGGATAGATATTGACGCTAACAACAAACAAGGCACTTTTTGGGATAAAAGAGAATACCCTATAATCGAACGACAACGACGGGTCCCTTCTTGAACATTAAAGTTCATTTTATTGTTGAAGCAGCGTCGACTTACTATATCATTGTTCGGCCTTCATTGGTGGTTTGATTTGTGACAGTTTATCGTTCAACACCGTGAATCGGCACTTAACACCACATAGCGCCCTGCTCGTTAACATTGGTCATAGAAAAAGATCATCTGCCCCAAAGTCTGAAAGGGAAGGCTTTACCAAAAGCGTAGTGCAGGATTAACGTATTCATTTAATGTAGGGATCATTTAGTAAATTAAATGATCAAGTTTATTGAATGAAATTGTTTTACACATAATAACACGTTAAACAAAGGTATATTATAAGTTAATAAAACTTGTTTTAAAAATGGTAATTATGTTATAATTACCAGGATATTATCTTTTAATTTGGTTCATATGGTGTTAAATTTAACCTTTTAATAGCAGTCTATGCTAAAAGTTACTTAATATTAGTTTCTAAAAACTAAAAGATTTAAAATAAAATGTACATATATCTACTTTATAAAGGGAAAAGAAAGGCGTATGTATGTATGTATGTATGTATGAGCCGAATGGAAATCAAAACCGCTTGACCAATGTTGATTAAACTTGGCAGAAATGTTCCTTGGGTACCAACATTGGCCGTAGTGTATGTATTGTAGCCCTAAAACAAACGTAAGACCCTTAAAAAAAATAAAGTTCACCAAGTCTATTAGACTATTGTATCTAACAAAAACTAGGTCACAAGGCCATGTCTAGAGGATGATGCAAGACTGAAAGGTCACACGCATGCGCAGAGATAAAAATGTCTAGATCTAAATTAACTATCAATCAATAAAACATAATTTTTTACTTTTACACATGAATATATATATTAGTGTCTATTTATTTCATTATTAAATTTAATTAACCTTCAAATTTGAATTTACAAAACATTTTTTACATAAAATCGTTCGTTCTAAATGTAAATACTTTTCCGCAAGTCGCGAACCATCACTCTCGCCGCGTAGTGATACCTCTTGACAACATTGCTACACATTAACTTACATACGTGTTAACAACATTTCTTCTCTTGCATCCAAGTGAATGTTGTTGACCTACATACTGATTTAGATCGAGGTCAATACAAGTTTAGAGTTTTTAGTTATAGATTACGAAGGCATTCAATTTTCTTTTAAGAATCAAGATCTAGATCTAAATAAAATTAAACTAACAATGTTATATTAACAGTTTCATTCACGCGTTTGCTTAATTTATAAATATTTTATCGCGGTTTTTGTTTCTGTCACCAAGGCGACGCGTCAAGGGGTCATGAACTTACATAGCTACACAAAAATAAAAACAGATATTGACCTTTGAATAATTAAGCTCTATTTTGCGTTTTTTTTATTTAAATCAATGAGAGTTCAATATAGCTTACTCTCTTATATAGATGACTATACTTTTAATTAACAATAACTATTTTAAAATTAGATCTAAAAGCTTACATTTCATTGATGACCTAGATTGACCTAGATCTAATAAACTACTTTCTTCTCATTTTGAGGCTGGAACTCTTATATTTCTAAAAATATGTGAAAAAGAAGTGCCACCAGAATGGAAGGAGGGCTACCTCATCAAACTCCCAAAGAAAAGCGATCTAAGTTCCTGCTCTAACTATCGAGGGATAACACTACTGTCCATTCCAAGGATAGTGTTTAATTGCATTCTGTTAAACCAAATGAAAGATGCTGTAGACCCACATCTCCGTGACCAACAAGCCGGCTTTCGAAAGGAGAGATCATGTACAGATCAGATAACAACACTAAGTATAATTTTGGAACAGTCAATGGAATGGAACTCCCCTATCTACGTCAGTTTTATAGACTATGAGAAGGCATTAGACAGTGTGGACAGATGGACCCTCTGGAGACTTTTGAGACACAATGGGGTGCCTGAAAAAATTAATAACATCATGAAGAAGTCATATGAAGGGATAACTTGCATAGTAGTGCATGGCAGACAACTGACAGAGGCATTTGAAGTCCAAACATGATTGAGACAAGGCTGTTTACTCTTTTCCTTCTTATTTCTACTAGACATAGATTGGATCATGAAGACAGTAACTGACCAGAAGCAGAACGGTATACAGTTGACACTTTGGAAACAGTTAGATGACCTCCACTTTGCAGACGACTTAGCTCTTCTTTCTCACATACAGCAGTGGATGAATTGATTTATTTTTAAAATTATCATCTTTTTTGTTCACGTCATTATTGATTATTCAAAGAGACTAAATGCATGCTATTTGTAGAAAGAAAAACCCGAGCAAAGCCGGGTAAAATTTAGCTAGTATAGTATATAATATTGGATATGGAGGCCTTAAGCCTGTAAAATGATTAGTCCTTCCATCAGTGGCAGTGCTTTTTAAACTGTGATGTGTAATAGTGGCGATATGTACCATTAGCGGCTATTCAAGCCATGCGATTTGATGCTTGTAATATTCTTTATTGTATATTATTGTAATGTTGTTATTAGATGTAAATATACATGTAGAAATTAGTAGTTCTAGTACTAACACTCAGGCCTTGCGGTTTAATAACACTCACAACATATGATAAATTACTTAAATAATGCCTGTTCAACTTGAAAATATATATATTTAATTCACAAATGAGGGGCACGGTCCAATGCCTACAGTTACTAACAACTTTACGTCTTGCTTAAGCTAGGTGAGTCTTCAACTGTCGTTTCAATCCCATACTACTTCCGTCCAAAGAAAAAGGCTTAAAGGAAATCGATAAAACTAATCCCATTCTGAAATTATAACACTATGAATTACTCTCGATCGTTCCTTTTCTTTTGTATTTAAACTTTTTTCATCGAAGTTTAGCTCTAGAAGAAATGTGAACAGCCGAGTAACGGAACAAAACCTTTTTTTTTTCTTTTCATTAGCATTCTACACAGGCCTGGATTAACCATTAGGTAAACAAGGCACGTGCCTAGGGCACCAAGCGTTTTGGGGGGCACCACAAGTCCGCTAGAAAAATGTGTATATTGTCCCTGTAGCCGCGCGAAATCGACATGACATTAACAAACGCAAATGTAATGGCTGATGATGTGGCTTACTGGGTTGACTGTGGGCCCACTAACTATCAGCATCATAATTGTCCCTTTGATAAATCTTGCCGTATTTATGCTGGAGGAAAATAACAAGATATTGTTCTCAAAACCTCTTCTATGGTACAAAAGCAAATGGTGAGCAGTACAGAGGAGAATGGTTATTGTATTCACCAACCACAAGATCTGTGTACTGTTTTGTTTGTAAACTTTTTGCGTTTAAAGGTTCCACAAGTTTGGCTGATAAAAATGGGTTCGGTGACTGGAAAAATAACATTCAAGTTGATAATCATGAACAAAGCGCTACTCATAAAGACTGCGTGTTTTAATATACCTGATTCGTCGACAAGGCTCGGGTCTACTACAAAATCTAGAAGAGCAAATTAATGAGGAGTACAGTTACTGGGAATATTTTTTGAGGCGAGTAGTAGCGGTTATTTGTACAATAGCTGAGCCTGGTCTGGCTTTTAGAGGGACAAATGAAAAATTTGGATCTTTACAAAATTGAAATTAGGGTCAGTCAGTTTGATCCATTTTTAGCATCACACATTGCGAAATATGGAAATTCTTCTTATTTATCCAAAACTATGAGAAGAACTGATTGAAATTATGTCCCAAAAAGTTCATTTTAGAGGAAGTAAAGGCTACCGGTTATTTCAGCTTGTCAGTAGACTCAACACCAGATGTTTCACATATAGATAAGTTAAGCGTTTTTCTTCAATATTTGTTAGATGGAGAGGAAAATGAGTTAGCTATATACAAACCCTGTACTGCCCATTCACTAAATCTGGTAGACAGAAGTGCCGTTGATTCTTGTTTAGAGGCAGTAAACGTCTCCCATACAGTGCAACTGATCTATACTTTTTTCTCAGCTTCAACCAACAGATGGAAGATTCTGAAAGGATGCCTTTTCAAAGAAACGCATGTAAAGCCCCTTTCTGATACCAGATGGGAGGCACATGCTGTTGCAACTGAAACTATTGTAAAGTCTCATCCTCAGGTTATAGAAGCGTTAGAATGTTTACAAGAAGACCAGTCACAGAAGGGGACACCAGAAGAGAAGCAGAAAACATTGCAAAGAAGATGCAAGAATTTGAATTTGCTTTCATGCTTGTATTTTAGGAAGAAGTGTTACAACATTTTCATAGGACCAGTCAAGCTCTACAAAATGAGCATGTGAATTTGAAAACGTGAGCTTATTTGTATTCCTCACTAGCAGATCACTTGCATGAATCTAGGAATGAATTTGAAAGATTTGAAGAATCTGCAAAAGAGCTAACATCAGGTGTGGAATATAAGGCAACTTTGACCCTTAATCGTAAACGAAAGACAGTGGCCATTGATGGTAATGCCCCTGAGGTCTCACTGAATGTTAGAGACAAATTTTGTAGGCCTATATCTACTTTCTACGAGATTGTTGACAAACTTGAGACAAAGATGAGTAGACAAGCGCAGGTATATAATGATATAGTAGTTCGATTTTCTTGTTGGGTCGATGTACCACAAACATTACAATGTTGTGAAGCACTAATTAATGCTTATCCTGAAGATCTGAACAATAATTTATATACTAAACTACAACAGTTCCACTCATATATTCGTCACAAGTTTCGTGAATCAAAATCTGAGAACAACACATTCAGTCATGCAGAACTCTACACAGTAATAGTTAGAGACAACATCGAGTGTGCTTTTCCAAATGTAGAAATCGCCTTGCCCATAGTTTAAACTCTTTCTCTACGTAATTATTTACCACATTCTGATGGAATCAAGGTTGGTATCGTAAGTTAGGAGAGAAAGAGTTAACATTAATGGTCAGGAACTGTTCAAGTGAGCGCTCTTTTTCTCAGTTAAAACGTACAAAAAATCTAAGTAGATCAACAATGGAACAAGAAAGGCTTGATTCCTTGTCTCTGCTGAAGATTTAGGCGGACTTGTTGGGCAAAATTAACTTTAATGATGTACTCAAAAACTTTTCAAAACGTAAATCTAGAAAAAAGAACTTTAGAATGTAAATATGTGCTCTCTCTGACTTTCTCAGTTATTATCGCCACGTAGAAAATTTTTTTTGGATGCTGTTGAAATAAATGATTTTGTGTGATTTATTAGATTTTCTATGTTTAAAATGTATTTCATAATACAAATTTATTTTTAATAAAAAGAAAAAAAACTCACAAAAAAAAAGAATATTTAAATTTAAAAAGTAGAAAATAAAAATACAAAAAAGAAGAAAAGAATAAATTTAAAAAAGAAAATACTCCTAAAAATCCTATAATACAGAAATACCTTGTGGGTTTTATATGAGTGACGGTAGTACAAACATATGTGTTAATGATCGTTTGTCTTTGTACTTTTTGTTTTGCATAATATTGAACATACCAGCTTTTAGTGGAAGATCGGGGGTCCGAGCAGAAGGGGGCACCCATGTGGGTTTGTGCCTAGGGCACGAAATGGGCTTAATCCGGCCCTGATTCTACACAGAAACATTGATGATATACACATAAATAAATGTGGAGCAAAGCTATTATTTTTTTTTTAAATTTCTGTTGTTATTTCAACAAACTGAAGTCTATGGAAGTGCTTCAAATAAATATATTTAAGCATATATTCATGCTACAGTGCCAGTTAATGGATGGTATATCCATTTGCATAAATTAAGCCTTTAGGACCTACAATGTACTCTGCAGAAGGGATTAAACAAAAGAGACAATTCTAGTGTATTCCGATCGTTTTCACTACAAAAAAAATCTATAAAATATTTTTTAAAAAAAGATGCACATCAAAGGTTGTCACAGTTGAACATTCAAAACAATTCACGTCACCATTTCGTCAAAGATACAAACCCATTCTACAGATCACCCGCAAGACACCTACCCAGCAACGATAACTTAATACATCACGACTCATAACCCATATATGCTACGCTCAGTGGTAGGCTGAAAAAAATACTCAGAAGTTAGCATTAAGTGGACCAGACAGTTAGGGGTTAAAATAACAAAACCTATACTCATTCACTCATTTACGGAACAAACATATAACAGCCAAATCACTGATGATGTCATACAGGCTACTATTGGGGATGATTAGAGGACAAAGTAAACTCCCACAATGCAACAGCGTCCAAGTATACCTGTGAAATTTGTGAAATGGAAAACCAAAATCTGTGGCACATCTATTTAGCTATTTTCCTTAATAAAGTACCTAAGGCCATAAATAACAATGTGACAAAGACAGTTTGTATGGAAACACAAACTCAAAATCGGCACCCGAAGTGGTCTACCCAGACAGGTAAAAAAGGCATGTTTCAATATTTTTAGAAATAATATCAGAATGAAATTTTATCAAAGGCAAATGACAGAGAAGAATGGAGAAAGAAATATGACAGATTTTGAGATGTGTCCCAACGGTCCAGCAGGGCAAGGGATAGGTGAAAGTGAATTTGATGTTAGATATGAACATGGCCTAACTAAGGTCATAAAATGATTATCTAAGTAATCTAATTGTTTTATTAAGCGTTAATCTCTTATCCGGGTGCGCGGTGGTCGAATGGTTAAGCGCTTGGCTTCCGAACCTGATGTCAAGGGTTCGAATCCCGGTGAAGACTGGTATTTTGAATCTCGGGATCTTCAGGGCGCCCCTGAGTCTACCCAACTCTAATGTGTACCTGACTTTAGTTGGGGAAAGTAAAGGCGGTTGGTCGTTGTGCTGGCCACATAACACCCTGCTCGTTAACCGTTGGCCAAAAAAAACAGATGACCTTAACATCATCTGCCCCATAGATCGGAAGGTCTGAAGGGGACACTTTACTTTTACTAAATCTCTTATCCAAAACCTCAAGAATAAAAAAAAAACGGTAATAAAAAGATTAAAAAAAACATTCCTTTAGTTATGTAACTACGTTTTCCAGTGCTACATTACAGTTCACGGGATAAAATAGAAAACTTCTTATTAATACGTTTTAAATTATGTCCAACTTATATGTATACTAAATAGATTTTTTTTCTCTTTCAAGTTAACTTTTTTTGTGTAAATGTAGTAGTTAATATGAATTAGAAAAACAAAACAAAAAAGAATGTTATGTAAAAAAAAAAGTAAAGTTTCCATTTCAGACCTTGCAATCTATGGGGCAGATGATGTTAAGGTCAACTGTTTCTACGTCTAACGATTAGTGAGCAGGTTGTCATGTGGCCAACACAATGACCAACCGCCTTTACTTTCCGCAACTTAAGTCAGGTACCCATTAGAGTTGGGTGGACTCAGGGTCGCCCTAAAAATCCTGAAATTCAAAATCCCAGTCTTCACCGGGATTCAAACCCAGAACCTCATGTTCAGAAGCCGAGCGCTTAACCACTCAGCCACCGCTGTTTAGTGGTAAGACAAAATACGTGACACTGAAGTCCAGCGAAGAGTAGGCCTGTAAAGCATCCAGACAATTCTGATGCAGTCTCACCTGCGTTGGACCGGCCTCATTTTCAGTAAGCTTCTATCTTCTTAACTTAAGAAAGGGAAGAGATCAAAATTTGTACTTTGGGCTTGGATGTTAGGTGGCTGAGCGAAAAGGCGATTGGTTTTCGAACCGAGGGTTCGAATCTTGCTGGAGACTTTGACCTTTAATTTCGGGATCTTTAGGGTGCATTTGATTCCCCCTCACCAGCTCTTATCAGTACCGGACATTAGGTGAGGAAAAGTAAAGGCGACTGGTCGGTGTTCTGGCCACATGACACCATCGTTAACCGTAGGCCACAGAAATAGATGAGGTTTACATCTGCACTATAGATGGAAAGGTGTGAGAGGAAAACCTTTTCCTTAACTCTTTTATACCGAAATTATTTTCCACGTTTGGACGGAATTTATAGCTTTATATCTAGATAGAATCAACGATGTGAGCGTCGTTGCGGGGTCAAAGAGTTAATTGACATAGAGAAAACATGAAGCACAAAAACAGAGAAAAAGAGTAACCAATTGGACAATCAATTACTGGTAATTATATCTGTTATTAATATTCACAGATATGCTAAATTTGTTGGGTTTAGTCCCCTCAAATAATAATATTTCTCCCTCCCGCATCTTACGATCAAGTTGATACTTTAAACAGTTATGTATCTAACGTAACAGAAGACAAATCAATACACGAAAATACTCAATTAGTTGAAGAATTATTGGCAATTAATTATGTTGTTTGATATCGAAGAAGGGATATATCTTATAAATTGTTGGTAGATATAGTTTTAAGGACAAAG
>JADKLZ010058804.1:0-16789 GCA_021533235.1 Biomphalaria straminea | reverse complement strand
CCCCCCCCCCCCCCCTGGATCCGCCAGTGGCCACCACTGACCCATTTCATAATACGAAATAAAAGATCTATGAAAATCACAAAAGTAATAGAGATGAAGTAGGTAAGGAGATATACAGTACATTAGGCTTTTCTGGCTGAAATTAACCGCGTTTCTGATTGGCTGTTTAAAGTTCAATTAGATAGTGTTTCTATCAATAGTATTTTTTACATTGGCTAACTGTTTTAGATTTTTTAAATCAATTCTTCACATACAGCCCCACAAGTTTCAATGTGTTTTGTTTTTTTTTTGTACTGATTGAGTAATGGTGGCATAATAAGTAATAATTATGCATAATTTAATCATTCAAGTACATTCCACCTTTTTTTACAAACCCTATATGAAATCACTCTGTCTGTCTGGTAAAAAGACTGTACACGTTAATTCTCCCACACCGATTCTCGGATTAATTTGAAACTTTGCAAAATATTTCCTTGGCTTAGACAAAGCATAAATCATAAAAATAAATTCTTCAGTATTCACAGATACGGCTAAATATGTAGGGTTTCGTCCCATTAGGTAATTGAATGTGTTCTTTGTCCCACCCATTCTCGGATCAAGATGAAAGTTTTAAATTATTTTTTTACCTATTAAAACCCCAAATCAATTAAAGAATTAGTCAATTAATTATAGTATTTCATATCGAATAAGGAAAATATCCAGATATATAGTTGTAAGTACGGAGATCTTTTCCTTAGATAAGTTTTGCTTTGTTTTTAAAGCAAGTAATTTTTTTTTATTTTTTGCTTGTTACATAAATCGTTTTAAAATTTATTCAACTCTTAATATCGGAATCTCGCCAAAATTGAGTTGACCTAGCCAAAGTTAGGTTGACCTCGTTAAAGTTGAGTTGACCTCGTTAAAGTTGAGTTGACCTCATATATTATATTATTATTTTTCACGTAAGATCACCATTAACGTTTGTTTTTGTTTCTCTATTTTGCTTTTAAATATTTTGACTGGCTTTATTCCACTTGGATACAATAGGGGCTTGTGATACTAAACATTGTTCAATTGTCTTTGAACTTCCGATAAACAAACTAGGTCAATCTCGTGAAGTTCCATATTACGAGATTTAATTGAGAGTTCATGTTTCAACTTAGAAGAAAAAAAGCTATTTCGCCAGCTTTTTACCATCGATAAAAAAATCAAGCCGCAAAGTCGAGTCATCATTCTTTGTCAATACAAACCTTGAAAATAAATGTCGGCTTTGAAAAGGAAGGGGGGGGGGGAGAGGAGACGCTTCAGTCCGCTAGAATTCAGAGCAATAACCGAAGTCAATGATTTGACTATGACTGAACGCGTTACAATCAATGCGCTGGAGTTTAGAGGATAAATTGTACCTGGAACCAAGTAACACAATTTCTTTTGTGCTACATTGATATGGCACTATTTTCCATGAGGTGGCTGAGTGGTTAAGCACTTGGTTTCCGAACCTGGAGTCCTGGGTTTGAATTTCAGTCAAGACTGGGATTTAAATCTCGTGATTTTTAGGGCGCCCCTGAGTCCATCCAAATCTAATGGGTTCCTGACTTTAGTTGTGGAAAGTAAAGGCGATTGGTTGTTGTGCTGGCCACATGACAACCTGCTTGTTACAGTGGCGTAGCTAGGGAGGGGGAGAAGGGGGGGAGAATTTGAAAATCCCCCGAGGCCCCAATTGAGTAGGACCCCCAAATTAGTGCTTTTTACATTACAAATTTAGTATTTTGCAAAATGTAGGGGCCCCCAAAGATGTCAGTCCCCCGGGCCCCCAAACGATGGAAAATTTCTAGCTACACCCCCTTGCTTATTAACCCTTGGGCAAAGAAACTGATGACCTTAATATCATTTGCCCCAAAGATGCCAAGGTCGGAAAGTGGAACTTTACTTTTTTTCTCCATTCCATGAGTTAAGGGAGGGTGACGGAACTATGGAGGCCTACATATGTTGCTAGTGAGAACTATGTGTGTGGCCAGTGAGATATACACGTGTTGCTAGTGACACCTAAATATGTGGCTAGCGCTAGTGAGACCTATATGTGAAGCTTGTGAAACTTATTGTGTGCTTCATGTATGATGTGTGCTAGAAGCTAGATAACAGACCAACGACAACAGACCTGGCGCATAAATATAGAGAGATTTATGGTGAAAAGTTTTTAGTTCGAGTATAACTGTAGTAGGCCAAATCATCGAAACATTGACACAACAAAGGAAATAATAAATAACTGTAATTCTTTTATTTATCCCCCGTCTCATCAGAAAAGAAAAAAAATACTAATTCTTTTAGACTTTGCGGTTCATCGGACTAATAATATATAACGTATTTGTTGATATGCCAATTTGTTAACTAGAGTGTCATGTTGACAACACAACGAATTTTCCCTATTTACTTTTCACCCAATTATGTGAAATATCCATTGGAGTTTGGTTGACTATAAGATGTTTTAAAGATTCCAGAAGTTCTAAATCTTCACCGAGATTTAAACCCGCGACACCTTGGTTCGAAAGCCAAACTTTTTACCACTTGACCAACACGCAATCAACTCGTGGCTATAATTCTACTTTTACACTTGTACTTAGTGTTACAAACTTCTAAAATATCACGTGACAGAGTTTGACTCCTGCTGACGTAGTTTGACCATACTGAGGGGAAGAGGGTGTCCTAGAGTTGACGCAGGTAGACTAAATTGAAATACTCTTATCTCGTTTCTTCAGCCTTTCGCAATATAAGTTTTAATTCTGGGTTTAGGTTTTTTCCCTAAACAAACATTAAGGCCTACAATGTCGCAATGCCGGAGAAAAAAAAAGCCATGAGAAAAGGGGGATAAGTACGAAATGTTCATAGACTGCACTCTTTTAAGGAATGTTACGTATACCTCCAGAAGTGTTGCTGGGTGTAGAGACACCCGGCGCGGTAATGTGTAACTTTCATTTTCTTTCTTGATGTCATATTTTATAACCTTCGTTAGACTAGTATTAGATTATGCATTCTCTATTTGGGACCCCTCAACTGAAGGCACCAACAAAAAAGAGCCATGAAATTTATTTTTAAGTAAAGTTCCCCTTTCTGACCTTACGATCTAGAGGTAATCTGTTTCTGTTGCCAACTCTTAACGAAAGTGTCGTGTCGCCAGCACAACGACCAACCACCTATACTTTTTCCGCAACTAATGCTAGATACCCATTAGTGCTATGTGGACTAAAGATTCCGAAATAAAAAATCTGGCCATAGTTGACTAGAGTATATTGTCTGAATAAAAATATTTGGTTCGTTTAAGAACAGAATGGAATTTTTAAAAATATTTGGTTCGTTTAAGAACAGAATGGAATTTTTAAAAAATACTTGGTTCGTTTAAGAACAGGATGAAATTTTTAATGTGACCTCGGAGTTAACTAGAAGTTAACCTCTATCTGTTTTCATTCATTCCGAAACTGGTAGTCCACCATATCACTAACACTTTTGAAATTATGCTATTGGTGGGTAACTCTTTTGAGGGTGTGGCTCAAATCACATCGGATTCTACCTTTTAGTATTTATAGGCTCGTAAAAGCACCTAAGAAAATTTAGGCCAAATGGAGAACCAACAGATCATTTCAATTCTTGTTACATTTTGCCTTGTACTGTATGGCGCCTTTAATAATCAATATTTTTTTCTTCAGTTTTTAGCGGCCCCCGTAGTAGAAAAAGCCGCTATTATTTGTGCAAAATGTCCGTCTGTCACAATCAGGGCGCCAAAACTAAAAGAGATACGAAAAATATTATTTAACCATTAAATGCGGCTTGAAAAGTTTAGGTGAAAAGGCTACTTTTAGTTTTTTAAAAGCAAACTGTTTAATTTATAAAATTAATTATGCAAGCGATTTTTTAATAACAAAACACCAATTCTAAAACAATTACGTAAATGTAAGGGAGGAAATGTTACAATAAGAAATGCTCTTTATGGATACAGTTGTAGATATCATACACATTTTTTAAAATGAACTTTCAGCAGCGACTTTCGTGTACTAGCGTTAAGCCAGGCAATGACATGATTCTAAACTAATTTCTTTAACTTTTTTTAAAAAAATCAGATTTAAAAAAAACAAACTTGTTTAGTGCCCCCATTAGAATGAAAGAAGCATATTTTTTTGCGTTTTGTCTGTTGGTTGGTCTGTGCGTCACGGTTAAATAAAAAAAACACTAAAGGCTTTTGAAAATATGATTTAACCTTTACTGTTCCTTCAGTTTAAGTATCTATAATAGATTGTTCCGGATGTTTATGTCTAGATCTACATTGAAATTTTATAATAAACTTAAAATAACTTTCTATTTTGCGAAATTAAAAATCTCAGTCTTCACCAGGATTCGAACCCCGGACCCTGCTCATGATTTACATGTTTGTGATATATGACATGACCCTATTAAGTTTGAACTTCAATTATCACTATCATTGAAGATACACTTAGACTATATCTAGACGTAATATTTTTTTAGCATCGCCTGTTTGAAGTAAAGTCTGTACTACATAAGAGTCTAGAAAAGAGATCCATTTATCTGTGTAACATGCAAACAAGTCTTTCGTTTTTTAATACATCTCTGCAAACCAAATACTGCATTTATATTTCTATTTTTTATTATTATTATTATTTACGATTTATCTGCTTAAAGTTATTTTTATATAAATAACCTATATTTACTATATATTCAACTTTGCTGTTTGGAAGTTGGGTAGAGCATTGGCTTTTTAATGTAAAGGAAGATAGTTCATTTCTCAGAAAATGTAGTTGTTGTTTTTTTTTCCTTTCATTTTTTGAAACAAATAAATTACTGGCAGTCAGGAGAAACCCTGTACACAAACACTCGTCATTGCTCTTGCAATAAAAGACAATTTAAAACTGTCAAAACTACTACTGCACCATAAGACTTATAAGATAGAGAGTAAAATATTACGAACGACATGCCTTCCGAGCTAACTTATAAATTGCTAGGAAATGACCGTTGCGTTTTTAAATAATTCATGTAACGGCCATTGGATAGGAACAGTACTATGATTGTGCATTGTGAGGTAAACAACGAGTGTTGAAGTTTTCTAGATATATAGACTAAATATTAAAAGTAAAACAGGTAGATTACAGAAATGTACTTTATTCAAAAAAAAGTATAAATTGTCCAAAAAATAAATAAAAATATTTTTGTAATTGTACAATTTTTATAATAATGACTTTTAGAATCATTTTAGTACGTTAAAGCGAATAAGTTTTTTTTACTGTAAATTCAAATTTATTTTAATAAAAAATGCAATTTTTTCTTTATAAACAACTATAGAGTTCTCTATGTCGTTGTACTACGAAAATAAAAACGGAAATGTCATTCCTCGTAGGATGAATAGCTCTTGAAAAAGATGTCATCTATTTTTAATCTATTTAAAAATTATTAGTTTTGAAATTTTAAAGGTCAAATATAGAGTCAGCTTTACAAATGATTCCTTTTTCACTTAGATATTTAAACATATACAATTTAAAAGTGTATATAAAATTCAACATTTTCAAGCAGTTTGGCAGTTATGTAGAACATAGGCTTTTCAATGTATAGGTAGAGAGTTCAAATCTTAGCCAGTGTATTTTTTTTTTCTTTCAATTAATCTTTTTTAAACAAATAAATTACTGTATTAGGATATTCTAAAACTTGACAATTTTGTCTGAAATATATTAAGTCATTATCTCTTTAAACTATTTTTATCATTTTCTATCTCTTAAATAATGTCGCTGGGCTGCTATTACGCTTAACGAAAATATTTTTTTCACTCCTACGATATCCTGATCAGAAATCAAGAGAAAGGCCTGTCAATTTTGTACGTCGATTATCTTAGTAATTTTATTACTTTTGTACTTTTATTTACATGGGCGGACTGGCTATATGGGTAGCCTATTAAAGCAAATGTCTGGTGGGCCGCTACCCAATTGGGCCGCTAAGGGTAACTGAAAGATGTCACAATGTATTTAGTTGTTAATTGTTTTATAATATTCTCTTATAAACTTGTCCTCTGTGCGTCGTGGTAAAACTTCTCTATACAAAGTTATCTAACAAATTTTCAGAATTAATGTAATAACCTACATTCGTACAACATGCGACTGGATCTAGTAGGAGTCATCTTTTTAGGGGTACACATTTAGCGATTAAAAATAAATATAGGGCCTATACTTCCTATCAAAATTATAGAGTTCACTGTATACGTATGTTATGTACAGTTACCTATGCTTCAACATATAAGAATGATTTTGAGGACAGGTAGACCTAGAAATGGATACTCATCATATCATATGTAGGCTAATTATGGGCCTGATTGTATAGAAATGCCCTGTCCGTTTAGACCCACAGTCCGTCCCTATGTTTATTAAAGATTATTTTGACAGTGTGAATCGAATCTAACAATATGGCTAAACCAGTTGAACGTTCGCCTCGCTACAGTATTAATTAAGGAGCATTGTTTGGCAGCCAAAGTGTTATAGTTTGTTCGAGTACAAACGTTTTTCTGATGTCTAGAACTAGATTTAGTATTCAACCTCAACAGCTTCATTGGCACCCGAATATGTAAGAATAGACTTAAACATGAACAAACTTTATCTCACTGAACCAACAAAAAATCATTCTTCCTTATTCTATCTTCGAGAATTGTTGACCTCAAGGGATTGTTCATCAATTTGTGGCGCGGGAAGCTTCTTTCATCAGATTCCACAATTACGGGTATTGCATAATAGGACCTACCGTTTTTTTTTATCGCGCGAATGATTGGCGGTTTTTTAATTTTGAATGACACCCAAAAATGACCATTTTTTGTCTATAAGTTTTTTGTACAAGTTTTCAAAAGATTGTAATAATTTTCGGAGTCTTCCAGGCCTTTTTCTTATATTGTGCATTTTTTAGAGATTTCCATGAACTTCTGGTATATATCAGGAGGCCGCGGGAGATCTTTTATTAGTTATAAAATGATTTTTTGGTCGACTAGTTATTATTAATATATGAATTTATAAGTACAGTGCGCAAATATTTGCCTAATGAGAAGTAAAATTTAAAAAACAATAATTAAAAAAAAAAAAACATTACGAAGGCAAAGAACTCCTTATATACAACTTTATCTCTTAATAATGTAGAAGTTATTTCGCTTTTCAATACCAACCAAATGATGTACTATAATAGTAGTAGATCTAGATCTATATACAATTATAATATTATATGTCTAGATCTTTCCTGGATTATTCAAAGAACATTTTTATCCGACTGTCTCTTTTAAAATTAATACATTTCATGGTTAAAAATTAGATCTAGGTTTATCGAATTGAATCGTTATCTAGATCTAGATCTGCTCTATATAGATTAGTGCGGTTACAATTTTTTAATAGGGTTTGTTGCACTAGTCCGTTTCGTATCTTTTTTCAAAACTATTGGGCCGGAAGTGGCTTTTTTCCCTATATAACTTTGCATTTTTCAGTTCTCTTTATAAATTAAACTGACATTATTAAGCTATAATAATAAGTGTGCCTGATAGAGAAAAAAATTCTGCACAAAAATACGGGTGGTTGAGATCAAACCAGATAGAGGCTATAAAAAGAAAAAGAGTTAAAAATAGCGCGGGAAAGTGCACATTTAGAGTACTTTATTTGATGAGTATTTTACCCAAGATCTGTGTTGTTTTTTTAGTACTAGCTTATTTCAAGTACCCGCATTTTTCGATACACAATTTCATGAACAAAAAAAAAGTAAAAATTTTTTTTAGTGATTTTAAACTTTAAATGATTTTATTCCTTGTAACTTCTTGTGTGAGTAAAGAGGCCAATCCTTTGTACTTTCACCATTATTTCTGCTTCTATTGTGCTTGGCATCTGCAATCCAGGACTTTCTTTTAAAGGCTACTTTTCTTGTGGATCTATCTAGTGCCACTTTTTTCCCAGCTGTTAGTGTCGACTTTGAAGAGCTTTATGTCGCGTTTGCATACACCAGTGTACCTTAGCAGTGGAAGAACAGCGGATCTCCTGCCTTCTGTTAAATCACCATACGATTGTCTGTCAAAGTCGACATTGTGGCATTCATAAGAACTAAATCTATGTGCAAATATAGACAAATGTGCTAAGAATTGCAAGCCTATAATAAATCATACATGGTCGGACATGATCGAACTACAGATTTGCCTATTCTAGTTAAAATAATAGCATGTCTTTACAACTGTACTTCAGTAGAAGCATAACTTGTTCGGGAACTAACAATGATCCAATGATAGGCCTTTATATTTAGAATTAGAAGACGATGCGCAAACTTTTTCTGAATATTAATTTATTTAACTCTGGAATCAAGAATGCATTGGCGTCCGCAAGGAAGTACATTGTGGTGCACTTGCACCCCCCTCTCACGTTCCAATCGTCAGACATTTTGACTTGTCTATTTTTTTTAATTTCATTTCATGTAATTATTATTTTAATCTAGCTCCGGTCAAGGTCAACCGAAAGACCTAGTTAGCTGGGGTATTTTAGCCAGGCTTTTCCAACTCTGCACCATTTGTTTAATAGAGAATTTCTGATTGGTTGAAGATACAATTTTGGTAGGTCATTTTATTTTGCAAATTTAGAGGTTGGCTCAGTCATGTAAACAAAGACAGCAAAAGCTAGAATCCGGGCCAGTCTATTACTAGTTTTTTTTATGGTTTCCCAGCTCTTATCGATCTTCTCGGCTTTCTCTAGTATACTGCGTAGCCTGGATTCTGATTAAATCTACATCTACGTAATAAAAAAACACACCTGGAAGAAGTATTTCATTAATATTTTTTAATGGCTAAAACGTGACTACTCAGAATTCAGAGGCACATCCCTGTTGGCGCCCATGATTGCCTCTTTCATAAAACTTTGTATTTAAAAAATTAATTTACCCAATGCTTGAGATCCTGCTTGTATACTTAGGTCCTATATAAATCGATCCGGTATCAATGTATTAAGTAGCAATAACCCCGCAAAAAAATGTAAATGAAAGAAGATTAAGTTATACATATATTTTTGTGATGGTACGCACCGGTACTTGTACCGGCACCTTTTTTCAATGTCGGGAAAAATTATTACTTTTATAGTATTTCAACGTTTTTTTATCGTTAATTTATTAGTAGTTGAAAGTTAGGCAATCTATCATGAGTACCGGCACCTATTTTTTTTAGTACAAAAAAAAAAAAAGAATTTTATATAGATCTATGAATACAGTTTACTTTCAGCCGACATTCTCTCTGTGGCATTTTACGTCTCGTGAGGGTGAGAAAATGTTTACCCTTTGCAACTTCTTGTGTGGCTAAAGAGGCCAATCCTTGATACACAGCTGCGGTTGCAGGTTGCCGAACTTCTGGCAAGCAGCAGGTAGTTTGTAAACCAGGGTCTGGAGCTGAATATCAGAGTCAGCTACAATGCTGCATCATCATCACACAAGAGTTCCCTAATAAGTATCCTCCTAACCTTGGTTTTTCCCCGCCGACATTCAGCCGACATTATTAACCGTATTACTAACAACATCTGTATGACCACACTTCCCAGCATGGGGGCTGTCCAGTATCCTTGTCTGAGCAAGCTATTATAGCACAGTGCAGGACAGGCCACTGTCCTGTTGGCTCATATTTCTCATGGCTATGGCTAAATTTTGACTTACAGTGCCCTCGATGCGGGTAAGAAGAGGAAACAGTGTCTCATATTCTTTTTGACTACCCCAGACTTGCTAATTTCCTTCTCAACAGGTCTGGGAAACCAAAATTCTTAAACCCTCACTCAAATTGATGATTGCTAAGTGTGAAACATCCCAATTTCTATATATATTTCAACAACGTTGAAGCTAATAGGAATTTAAGTAAATATTTCTATAAACATTAGGAACTTTTTTTTTTCAAACTTCAGATACTTGTATGATGAACTAGGCAAAGTCTATGGAAATAACTCAAGCAAAGTTGTTCAGCTGTCAGATGCAGATGGACATTGTCTTTGCTCATTGATACCAGGAGTGAAGTTTCATTTCTTTACAAGTCATACTCCATGTAAGTGCTGGAAGTTCTAATAATTGTCACTTATTTTCTCTTCTTTAAATCTCTTCTTCTTCTTTTTCTAGCTAGCTTTTTGCTGCTGAGGTCTAAGCACTTTTGCAGAATGTGTGTTGTTTTTTTTTCCAACTGTTCCACACTGCCATTCTGTGTTGGTTATGTTGGGTTGTAGTGGTAGTAGGGTCTGCCTAAGGTGAATTATATTGGGGCATTCAAGAGGAAATACTTGATTCACAAGGATGGGGCAGTGTGTAAGGTGAATTAGATTGAGGCACTTAAGAGAAAATGCATGTGTGTGTGTAATGTGAATTAGATTGGGGCATTCAAGAGAAAATGCTTGATTCACAAGGGTGGTGGCAGTGTGTAAGGTGAATTACTTTGGGACATTTAAGGGGAGATGCTTGTTTCATAAGAATGGGGGCAGTGTCTATAGATTCAGGATAAATGCCATTGGAAAAGAAAATATTCATAGGCCTAATTATTATAAAATAAAATTAAATAAATGTTGTAAAAAATATACACTGTAGTACCTGCAGTAATAACTTGCAATTGTATGTTCATTCCTTTTGTACTCAGTCTACAGGGCAACAACATTTTTTAATTGTACTATATTTTTGGAAAGAATACAATAGCTGACTTGAACTGCGATTGACTAACTGACTGACCCTCATATGTAAACTGGTCTGCATTTTATAGTAAAGTTCCATAACCTCAGCACTTGATAAGCCAGCTGTCTGAATACCTCTGCCTGTTCCTGATATGACAAAAAACAACATACACCTAGACCTGCTATAGTTGCCCCATTTCTTTTTCTTGTGATCCACTTTTGTCTGATGCAGAGATTATTGTTGTTGTCACAGATGAGTTTATGAAACAATCTTAGAAAATGATGATGTTGGGGTCTCCAAGTACCTAAAATATCTAGACTATATAAAAATTATTTTCAACAAACTGTGTTTGGTAACCGACTTACTTTTCTTTGTTCTCTGCCTGATGAAGCAAAGAGCAGAGATGAGCAGAGATGATAATAACAGCACATTAGAAAAAAAAAGTTGCAAGTTTTTGCAGTTTGTTTTTTTTATACCTTTAATAAAGTATTTTTCTGACTTCTGTCATGAGGTATGTTAATCATTGTACTCTCTGTACAATAGTCACTCATTTTCATGTAGTCGAGAATGTATACCTTCATACATTTTTTCCCCTTTGTTTACATGTATTTTGGCAATTGATTCTCTTCTGTGTTCTCCAACAAACCAAGCCTGTCTACTGTATATTTTGTATCTAATAAGCCATTTCCAACATAGCGATTTCTTAAACATGGGCACCCTTTGGTCTACATTTAGCAGAGTTTTTAGGACTTTTGTTGCTAAACAAATTTGTTTAGAAGCCACATTAATATTTGAACTTTCTTGGAACAATCCAGAATGGTGGTCAGTCATGTAATTGTTTATGTATTTTTCTATGGTCTGTCCTGAATCTTCAAAATGCTAGTCTCAAATAGTATCTTGACTGAGTGTGCAGTCAAGTGTGCCAATGTTCTTTATTTTCTATGCATTTACTGACATTTATAAATTCTGTATCTTTCATTTTCATCACACTGGACTATTGTACTGTTATGAAATTATAGTCTGTTTCTGTTGTCGTTCCTATGTTTACATGTGCTTGTAACTCGTGCGTAAGAACGTGTTCACGAACTGTGTGTTGTGTTGTCATTCAGTTTATTAAAGCCATACTATACAGACATGGTTTTCGATTCTGTTATCATTATGTTCATTACAATTTAATGAACTGAATGCGAACTGTGAAGTTGCAAGAATTTTGAAATGGATAGGATATTTCTTCCAGAGAAATTTGACATCGAGCCCACGGCACCTCAAGCAGCAGAGCGTTGGGAGCACTGGTATGAAACTTTTAAAAATTTTATATCAGTAATATCAGTAGACAATCTTGATACTAAGAAACTACTGATAAACTATGTCTCTCCTGCTGTATATCAAATGATCCTTGATAAAGAGACATTTGATGAAGCAATCCAGACTCTAAATGGCATCTACATTCAACCTAAGAATGAGGTATTTGCTAGGCACAGGTTAGCTACTTGCAAGCAAGAGAAAGGTAAAACAATAGACGCCTACATGCAGAAATTAAAGGGAAACTCCGATGGTTTTGACAATTTTTGATATAATTTGTGTTTTGATTTACAGATAATGAATATATTATTCTTTTTTTTTTTAATTTGCAAGAATAACTTAGTAATTGATGTTTTTCTGCGCATCCAAAACAGTCAGACTTTCACCGGGTTTCTATGTGACGTCACACTAACCTATTAATTTAATCTATTGACTCATTTTATAGCGTGAGACTATAGATACAAATTCTCATTAAAAAAATAAATCGCCGTCTATACGGTTAGATCTAGGTTCTTGTAAGCAAAGAACAAAATGCGTATTAAAAGGAGATTTACATGCTTGACTAACCACGGCAGTGTATATTTTCTCGCCTGACCACTTAACACACAACAAACATTATCGCTTGGTTGTCTTGTCATGACCGACTACACGTAGTCTAGACTAGCCTTACACTGACCAGTTTGTTCGAATCAGTCAGACACACGATATATTTACTTCTTGGGATAGGGAAAGGTTTAGATGAAAATGTTTTTTTTTTCTCGAGTTGGTTATCCTAATGCTTTTACATCTCTATATATATATATATATAAAACTATTGCATAGCTCTGGACTATACCGTCAATAAGCCTAAGAGCCTGACAGCTACTGTAAGAAAGAAGCGATACGATTGGTTAAATCTAGTTTCCCTTTCAGTATTGTTGATGGAAGTGACGTATGTCTAAGATAAAAACAGAATTTCAAAGAACCCCGTTTTTTAGGAGGCGTGGCAAATTTACTGTCCAATTTATTAAATATAAAATTTTCTAAGCATTTAAATAAAAAATGATATAATGTTTACTATTACAACTTTTTACGCAGAATTTAAATATGTCAATAAATAAAATTTGAAAAACTATGAGAGTTTCCCTTTAAGAACTCTATCCAAAGATTGCAACTTTAAAGCGGTGACTGCTGAACAACACCGAGAAGAAGCTATTAGAGACTCGTTTATCAATGGACTAGTGTCCAACAACATTTGAAAACGTCTACTTGAAAAAACTGTTTTAAGTTTAAAAGACGCCTTCGAGGAGGCTCGCTTACTAGAACATGCTTATCAGCACTCATTACAATATGAGTCATCACAGCAGGAAACTAATTGTGCGGCAACTACTCTCACTAATTCTTCGGCCTCACCAGTGCCAAATGTTACGATTTCTCAAAGTGCAAGCAATTCACACACACATGAAGTAAATGCATTAGCCAGCAAGTGTTACTTTTGCGGCAGGGTTAAGCATCCCCGCTCTCAATGTCCTGCAAAAGAAGCGACATGCAATCAGTGCTTCAAAAAGGGTCATTTTCAAAGAGTCTGCAAATCGAAATCTTCAGCAGTTTCGGCTATCGCTACTGTGCAGCCTCTGAGTTTAAACAAATCTACGATACCCATTATCATCAACAGCGTACAATTGAAAGCCCTAGTAGACACTGGGAGTTGTGAAAGCTACATTTCAACGCACATTGCTAAGAAGCACAAATGGCAGACATGTTCCTCAGGCAACAGAATCTTTATGGCTTCTACGCATCTATCTCGAATCACTCAAGGGCATATCTACGCCAACATACGTCTAAACAATGAACGATACGAAGGAGTTAAACTTTCTCTACTAGACAATTTGTGTTCTGACGTCATTCTTGGACTTGACTTTATTGGTTTGCACCAAAACCTGTTTATTCCTTTCAATGGTCAGAAACCATCGTTGTGCCTGAGTACTCTCCAACCAGCCAGGGTGGAGGCTCCTAGCCTATTTAGTAACCTGTCACCAAACTGTACCCCAGTGGCTACAAGGTCTCGCAGATACTCAATTCCAGATCGAAAGTTTATAGAGAAGGAAATTCAGCAACTGATAAAGGATGAAATTATTGAACCATCTAAATCTCCATGGCGTGCACAAGTCTTAGTCACAACAAATGATAGACATAAGAGAAGAATGGTCATAGACTACAGTCAAACCATAAACCGGTTCACTCTACTAGACGCCTACCCTATGCCCAGAATTGATGAACTAGCGGAAAAGATTTCCCAATACTCTGTATATAGCACTTTAGACCTTAAAAGTGCATACCACCAGATACCCATAAAAGAAGAGGAAAGGCCGTTCACAGCCTTTGAAGCTTGTGGGAAACTGTATCAATTCCGTCGGATTCCGTTTGGCGTTATGAATGGAGTCGCCTGTTTTCAGCGTACGATTGACAAAATCATCGAAGACGAGCGACTCACTGACACTTTTGCTTATGTCGATAATGTGACCATCTGCGGTACGGACTCGGAATCACTCGACCGAAATCTACATCGATTTCTCGATAGTGCTCAAAAGTATGGAATCACTTTTAATGAAACAAAAAGTGAAATTAGCACTACTAAAGTGAGACTGTTAGGATACGAGATTTCCAAAGGACAACTTAAGCCGGATTCTGAGAGATTTCGTGCCCTAAGGGAATTACCCGTACCAGTGAACATGCGTGAACAGAAACGAGTAGAGGGTCTTCTGGCTTACTACTCACAAAGGATACCCAACTTCTCAACAAAAATAAGCCTGTTAACGAGAAACCAAGAATTTCCTGTCTCCGAAGAAGTCAAAAGAACATTTGAAAGTTTGAAAAATGAACTTGAAAGTTCCGCTGTATATACTATTGATCCGAATCGCCCCTTAACTGTTGAGACGGATGCTTCTGAGATAGCCGTTGCGGCTACCCTCAACCAAGATGGCCGGCCTGTTGCTTTCTTCTCTCGCTCATTAACAAGAAGTGAAAGGAAACATTCTTCAGTTGAGAAAGAAGCATATGCCATTGTTGAGTCGTTGAGAAAATGGAAACATTTCTTAGTTGGTAAAACATTCACACTTGTTACGGATCAGCGATCAGTTTCTTTCATGTACAACAGGTCAAACAAAGGAAAAATTAAAAATGAAAAAATCCAAAGGTGGAAACTAGAACTCTCGTGTTTCCACTAAGACGTCATCTATCGCCCTGGCAAGCAGAACACTGTAGCTGATACATTTACCAGAAACTATCTATCTGCCATCACTCGCAATGACCTTAAATTACTGCATACTAGTCTTTGCCATCCGGGCGTTACTCGACTATTGCACTACGTAAGGGCTAAAAATCTTCCATTTTCCTGTGATGACGTCAGAACTGTGATAGAACAATGTCCAACTTGTGCAGAACTGAAGCCACGTTTTTTTTTTCGACAGCCGACCGGAGAAACTGATTAAAGCGACCCAACCTTTTGAGAGAATTAGTATGGATTTCAAGGGACCTCTCCCTACTGTTTCAAGAAATAGATATTTACTTACCATTATAGATGAATTCTCTAGATTCCCATTTGCATTTGCATGTCCCGATATGTCTTCATATACAGTTGTTAAATGTCTCAATGAGGTATTCGCCCTATTTGGATTTCCAGCGTAGGCCTACGTCCACACTGACAGGGGAACTTCGTTCATGTCTACTGAGGTGCAGCATTTCCTCCACGAGAGAGGAATCGCGACCAGTAGATCCACACCTTACAGTCCCAGAGGCAACGGACAAGTAGAGAAGCTAAACTCGACTTTATGGAAAGCCATTACTTTGGCTTTACATTCTAAGGAACTGGACATAGCTAAATGGGAACTAGTAGTAAAAGATGCTCTGCAGTCCATCCGGTCATTACTATGCACTGCAACTAACAGGACACCACATGAACGATTTCTTGGGTTCAACCGAAGAAGTGGTTCCGGGACATCCCTGCCAACATGGCTAACCAGTCCGGGTCCTGTCCTGCTGAAGAAGAACGTTAGATCTTCTAAATATGATCCCATAACAGAGGAAGTTGATTTAATAACATGCAATCCTCAGTACGCTGTTATCCGAACACCAAACGGTCGAGAGGAAACAGTCTCATTACGAATGTTAGCCCCTAGGGAGGAACAAAACGTTATAGAAAATGTGAATCAGAGTGGAACAGTGCTTGATATTGACTGCCCCGTCCAAAGCTCGACTCCCTTGGATTAACCTACTGATTCTACAATGGTTGAAGAAACCACCAGCACCACCGAAGACATAGTCAGACCGCCTGAAACACAAGTAGATGAAACTACACCTAGATACAATCTTAGAGTAAGGAGATCTAGGCCCAATTACAAAGAGTAAAAGCTCATCAGCTTAATAGAACTCTTAAGTTGGCATTCAATTTGTCAATACTAGTTTCCAGAATTACATTTGTTTATTCAATTATCTTCATTTTACTTTGTTACTTGACTTTCATATGATATTTGATTTATCATGTTATATTTTAAGATATTTGATCTAAAATGTCATATCAATATGTTACAGTTACCAGTTACCTGTTACCTATCCCTTAGTCTGGTGGACCGTTGGGGCACCAAGCAAGACTTGTGGACCATCTTTCTCCATTCCTCTCTATCCTTTGCCCTGATTAAAACCTCGTTCAATGGTAGGCCTGTCCATTCTTTGATGTTATCTTCCCACCGCTTTCTCTGTCTGCCTCTTTTTCTTTTTCCTGGTACTGTTCCCTGGAGGAAGGTCTTTGCGAGTCCCGAAGATCTTGTTACATGGCCATACATTTTGA
>JADKLZ010058802.1:0-10187 GCA_021533235.1 Biomphalaria straminea | reverse complement strand
AAATATATGACATTCGCAATAAAAAAATTCTTTATAATAGAAAATACATTTTTTATTATTACTTTATAGAGGATATGTGTATGGATAACAAAGGTTTACATTACTAATGGAACAAAATGAACAAATAACAATTATGAGGAAATAAAAACAACAATAAAATATACTCGTACATGTTTGAAATTCAAGGAGCATCATTAATGGAGTCTGTCGGTGTCGGTTAAATTTCATTTTTCCAAAAAAAAAAAAATGCTTAAAGTTGTTTTTTTTTTTCTTTCAATTTTTTCTAAGATATTTGAGATAACAATTGAAATTCTGGTTACTGAATAACAATAAAAAGTTTAATACAAACATCAATAAAAAATGTAATAGGCTACTGGTATTATTACTGCTAGGCACTCAATCACATACATGAAACATCACACCGTACATTAAAGACTGATATAATGCATTAAATAATATTATTGTTCAATAAATTAAATTCTAAATAAAAAGCTTTGTTGTGGGTTTTTTGTTGTTGTAATTGTAGGTGTGTGTGAGTGTTTGTTTAGGCCAGTTATTCTTATTGTGTACTAATGTAGTTCAATTATTCCTTATTTATTGGACATTATTTGTTTTTTTAAATATATTTGTAATATTGTTTCAGCAAAAATGTTAGATAACTATTACAATTACGGAAAAGAGAATGACATAAACTCTAGAACATGTACAAACGTTATGCATATCTTTAGAAAATCCTCTACATAAAGTGGCACACTGATAGGGACCAACTAAACATGCATTTCTAATAAAGATAAACAGTATCCATAAATTTGCTAGAAAGATGCAAGGTTTAAAAATATTCACATTTTCATTAACTATATTTTTTTAAGTTCTTTATACCCCACGAAACGGGATGCCTCATAGTGGCGCCCGTGTTGAAACTATCGTAGAAGGAAACGATTATGCTAAAGGGTAGCAAAATAAGACTCCTTTGGGGATGCATACGGGGGTGCGAGAGCATCCTCATTGCACTGCGCGAAATTTAAGAAAGCTCTCACAACATTTTCACAATCCGGGCGCTGTTCCTCAAGGGGCCGTTACATAAATGGCATGCCCCGCATGGTTAGCGTGGTATAGAAAAGGAAAATGGCGGAGGTCTTAGTGTATGCGGCCTCTTGCTGCGAGTATGACCCACCCACCAGACAGAACAGTGTACACTGTTCTCATTCAAGCCGAAGAGATGGAGCTTTTGTTCACTTTTGGTGGCCTAGAGTTCCATGAGCCGAGGGCTTAACGCTACCTGACAGTTTCAAGAAGAAGTAGAAGAACATCCCACTACAAATTAAATATGCCTTTTCACATGGCCGTAATACTTCAAGGTCTTATAGTTGAGTGAATAATCGAATCGATGGTAATTGTGTACATTTAATTAGAGAATACGACAATTTAGCTTTAACATCGTTGAAAGAAAGACATATATTAACTTTCAATAAATATATATATATTTTGTAAATAAATCATAATCACATTAAAAAAAAAGGTTTAATAAAAATATATATAACGATCTCTATATATTTTTAAAGAAAATTAAATAAATTCCATATCATTTTTGAATAATTTAAAATATATCTTGCATGTATTCGTGCGCACAAATAAAATATATTTATGGATATTAAATAATAAGTCACATAACAATTCTAACACCATGACACCATTCTGCATTGCAGTGTATTTATACTGCAAACCATTGAATATAAATACATAAATGAATCTGCTTATAAAATGTTTTGTTCAGCACTCTAGCATAGCATAGTAGATATAACTCTAGAATCGTGAATAATAACAGCGGATATTTATAAATCCTTGACAATGGCGTAGCAACTATCACACAAATGGGTTCATTGTACCCAGGTTATGACCAGGGCATAGCATAGGTAAACTAGGCATCCGCCTGAGGCCATTAATTGCTGGGACCAAAGGCCAACAATTGGTGGGACCACAGGCCAACAATTGGTGGGACCACATGCCAACAATTGGTGGGACCACGCACAGAGCTGTAAACAATTTCTAGACAATAAATAGCCACATTTTCTCTAAATTTTATTGCTGGAGTACACTAGGTTTTTAATAAACTGCGTATTAATATCTTTTCGCTATTCCTTTTTTTTTCTATTCCATTCACAAAGGCCTCGAATTATTTAAGACCGGCCCTGCTATGACCATATACATATTAATATATCTAATACTGCAGTAAATATCCATGCAAAGGAACGTTTTTTTTTTTAAATCTACTGATCGATTAGTGATGACTAGATTTGATTATTATGTAGTAGGGCACATGAATGTGGAGAGTATCGTTATAAGTTTGAATCTGGGCACATGGTTACATTGCTAAGCCATTGAACAGAAATAGGAATGAAAATGAAGTTATTGCAACAAAGATATGAACATCTCCTCGGTTAAAATGCACAGGATCACAATAAAACAAATACACAACGCACTTGCTACTATTGTGTCTAGAAACATTAACACTATTAAAAAATCATTTTAAGTGTTTAAAAAATGTTGTATAATAATTTAATATTACGAAACAAAATTAAACAGTATCATTTCATAAAATAAATAAGATCTTAATAGATGTACATTTTGTAATGGATAAAAATATGCATTCTAGATGAATGAAGATCATACTCTTATAATAAAAGATCATCACTGGGTAAATATAAAAAAGAGAACGATTTCACTGGGGAATGAAAATGTAAACATAAATATGTATATAAATCTTTGTAAAATATTTATTTCTCATTCTAATAGCGAGAAACACATTGCGACATACATTTTTTAGAGTATGTATAAATACAAATAAAAAGTCTAAATACTTGTAGATCTAATATTTCGCAAAAGAAATAATCTTATGCTAACTATAAATAAAGAATAATTATCATAACAAGTATCATTGAACAATAGACCTCAACTAAATAAGAATCACAGAGGCTTTACTAGTTAACTGTGAGGATTAATCGGGTAAAAATATACTTCCAATATTCTGATTTCTGATATATAAATATATTTGTACAACCGAATACTGACGTCGTTATATTGATGTGTCTGACTAGAGAAGTAATATAAATCAAACACATATACTCACATACTAACATATAATAACACACCGTATCTTATAATGTCTTTCTTATCACTCTAGTAAGTTCTACAAGCGATTTATATTGATAAAACATGTAGTTCAAAGGTTTTCCATTTGTTTTCAACTTCATCAAATCCAGTCACACACAATTTAAGTAGTATTTCATTATGAAAGCTTTTATAAAAGGGTCGCTCTTTATAATTTCTTGAGAATGACACATCCAGCTGAGCAAATTGTTTTGTTATATTTCTTTACGTATATAAAATTGTATCCGAAATTTAAACTTTAAGATAAATGTCTAAATTTTTAGGCATAGTTTCTTTTCATTTTTAATGCCGCATATGGACTTGGACATTTAAGGTGCTTTCTAATATTAATCCCATGCTATCTAGTAAGTATTTCAATTTTTCGTGGCTTATTCCTGGTAAAACAAATCAATGAAGCTGGAAAATTTAGTTAAAGCAAATTAATGTAGCCTGTGTCTTGAAGGTGAAGCAAATAAATGCAGCTGAAGTTTTTAAATTAAAGCAAATTCATGTAGCTGAAATATTTATTTAATACGTCTTTTTTATCTGAATTTTATTTAATCTTCGCATTAGCTATGCCATGACTTCTGCAATATCATTAGCCAGTCTTACGATGAAATTTATTAGTTGAAATAAGTAGGTGGTAAACTCATCAGAATAGAGAACAATAAAACTGCTTCGTCGCACATGATACTAGTTTAGGTGTTGATAACTCACTTAATGCTCTAATGACTTGTGAGGGTTTCGATAGCAAATATATACGTTTTTTTTTAAGTCGCCAATATAATGTATGAAACTTAAATGACATACATAATAGCACGCATTTTGATATCAGATCGAAGTTCTCAGTGTGGTCATCGGTTCTCACAAAGAATCAGTTTGCGTGTGGACAGAATTAAATGCAATCAGCGGACGAGCTGTAATATATTTTTTTAATAATACAATATATGTACAACTATAACTACAATGGTCATAATGTTTAAAAATGTTACTAATTACTTTAAAAGTTAAAATAATAATAATAATAATAATAATAATAATAATAATACTAGAAAAATAAATGCTTTTAAAAATTAAAGCTTATTTAAGGGGAATAACTTCTTATTACTGCCATGTATCTCAAAATTCCAGGGCTTAGCTCCCTTCTGTTAATGCCATAATGTATTCTCTGATAAACAGTGGCGTAGCTAGGATGGGGGGAGGAGGGGGAGAATTTGAAAATCCCCCGGGCACCCACTTGAGGGTGGCGCCAAAATGAGTATTTTTTACATTGAAAATTAGACAATAAGCAACTGAAGGGGCCCCCAAAAGTGGTCAAGCATACCCAAGCCTCCAAACGATGGTAAATTCCTAGCTACGCCCCTGCTGATAAAGTTGATACTTTCAACAATTTTTCAATATACCTAACGAAATATAAACAAAAAAAAAAAACAACAACAAATAATATAGTTAATTGGTCAAATAATTATTAGAATTTAATTAATTTGTTTGATATCGAATAAGGGAAAAAAATTATACTATTGGTACATATACTTTTAAGGGTTGATAAGATTTTGAAAAGGATTTTTAATATTTTATTGTTTTTTTTTATTCTTCAATTTTATGTCTCAGAGATGTAAAAAGAAAAAAACACTGTTCTATTAGAACAAGCCTTTTTAATATATTGTAAATATATAATACAATGGTCATTTTGGGTTTACAAGGATTTCATTAAATTACAGTTTAATTATAGTTAACATTTGCTTTTAAAGCAGATATTCATAATAATAAATACATAGGCACATTTCAAAGAAGATAACATATTTTTTCTAATTGTATTTCTACAACAATCTTACCTGAATTGATCTCATCTTACATCATGCAAGTGTTCTAGAAATAAAAAAGGAAATATATTTCACGATCATATATATATATTTAAATAATAATAATAATAATAATAATAATAATGCTTGTCTTCGAGTCCGAAGATAAGTGAGGAGTGCAGTATTTCCCATGGCTAAGCAGCCCAAGATGTGATCTACATATTTAGCCACATTCAAGGTATGCAAAACCGTTGGTTTGGCATTAGTGATCACAGGACAATGATTAGTTTTACGACGTCTTCCTACTTGTGGTCTGTAAATAATCACTTATATGGGACCCTTAATGTATGCTTCGTTCTCCCAACTCACTCTTTTGCATTCCTCTAGATAACGAAACAAAATTTCTTGTGGAGTTGAACATGATGTCGACATCAACCAGCCAGGCATATTTTGGTAATAAATAGTCGTAAGAGTGATTACTATTCACTTCAAAAAAGATGAAAGTCTGGTCGTTTGATACAGCTGGAACCACGTCGGCCACATATATATTGTTTTACCTCCATGCGTCTGAAATTTCCAAAGAAAGTAATATGTTCATGATACAGTGATATTAGGGGTGTGGTAGTTTCCACAAAGATTATACAGATGTGTTCTTCAAACTTCCAAAATAGTAAGAGCTCCTGATTCTTTCTCTGAGACTTTCAGAGTTTTCTCCTAATTCTTCATTTAGGGCGTTGACTCTTGATGCCTTTCTCATATAGCTATATAGCCGCAAGGTAGCAAAGGTAGAAAATAATTTTAGGATTCTCTTTCTTCTAGGTGGGTGTGAAGCCAATGATAACCAGCTATATATGCTCGAAGTTTATTGTTTGCACGCCTTGGCTCCTTTTCCTGTCAATGTTAACAGTTCACCAGGACCCAATATATGAGCCACTTGCAAAGAGCTAAACTGGTTTTTAGAGCATATATGTGAAGCTTGAGGTGTTAAATAGTTTATTGGTAAGTAGTGCTTCTGTCTTTTTACAAATAGCTGGCCTTTAAAAAAAAATTCACTAGAACTTAAGCAGGTCATAGTATGGAAGATTTTAAAGCACAAAAAAAAAAAAACCATTTTACCACTGTATAAATCCATAAACCTAACTTTCAAATGAGTTCCCTTTTCAGACCTTGTGATCTATAGGGCGGATGATGTAAAGGTCATCAGTTTCTTTAGTCTATAGGTTAACAAGAGTGTCATGTGGCCAGCACAACGACCAATTGCCTTTACTTTTCCCTAGATAATGTCAGGTACCCATTAGAGCTGGTTGGACTATACTCTATATTGCCTATAAAACTTACATGTAATTTCTTTATTTTTCTTTTTTCTTTATACCTGAAAAAAAGTAGGAATTTAAAGTTCATATTTAAAACAATTTTTATATAGATAGGTAGAGACACAGAATAATATTAACTTTTTGAAAAAAAAATTATAATAAATGATTAATTTTAAGTTCCGTCAAGGTACCTTTTATTAATGGAATAGTAATCATTATAACAAAAACAAATCAAATCATAATTTTATAACAGTTTAATATGCTCAAGATTTGGAATTTATAATTAATTTACATTTGATCTAGATAAAAATATTAATAATGTTAAGGCTTAATTAATCATGCAATTTTTACGTAATCAAATACTTTCCACAAAGACATAGAAATCTATAGACGGTCCAAAGAAACAATTCATTACTAGTTTTAATATGCAATCTAAAAAAATAATTTAAGGATTTTGTAAATGAACCGTTTCCACTACGGAATTCTTTTTATTTTTAAGAATATTTATCTTGTTGCTCAACCTAATTCGACCTGCGGGCCATTTTAACTTTCGAAACGCGTGTCGCGGGCCACATTAACAAAAGATACAATAAATGAAATCAAAATTCACCTGAAACTATTTGAAACTATTGGATCTACTACTTACATTAATTAATGGTCTATCATTTTAGTCGTAATAATATGGTTTCATTTCACAACGTAAAATGTGAGGAACATTTTAGCTACCGTTACCAACTAGGCCTATTTATTTTCTGTCTCTTTTTGGTAAATATTCCCATTGGTCCTCCAATCTCTAGGCGTAGTTTAACTAATCTTTTATACACAGCTCAATCCAAGAAGGCCTTCATATTTGTTTTAAAATACCGCTGTAAATGTTGTTGTTTTTGAAACAGCCGGGCTTTCTTTACAAAACAAATATGTTGGCTTCCACAAAAAAGATCCATTCAATTTTCCTATTATATTCTACATTCAGAGTTACATTTTACAAACTCATGATCTCACATTTGTTAAAGGTCATAGTGGAAATTATTATAATTCTACAGAGATTACGAGAAATTTGAAATATTAGAAAGTCTAGTAAAAGCTTAACCTTACTGTGACGAAATACGTCCTCTTCAATACAGAACAGACCAGTGAAGTATATACCCCCCTTTTCTCCACTTATTATCACCGCACAGTCCACTCAATACCAGATTCACCAGTGTTGAACTACCCCTGCCCCTTGACCACTAGCCGTCTTCACACTGACTCAGTTCCGAATGTCCGCTACAGACCACAAATACACAAACGCGCTAGCTGACATTCCAATCGCTCGTGACTCACCCGTGGCCTTCTGCGAGCACCCGCGTAAGACTACCCCCCCTCCTACCTCTAACTGGCACTCCGCGCGTTCCAAATGACGCGCAAAATATTTAGATACAGAATTGCGCCCGCTTCCATTATCCATACCCGCTCACGGCACCAGACAAAGATCAAATCTTGTAATCACAACGTGGTTCCCCCCCCCCTTCCTTTACTCACTCACTAGTCAGGTAAGTGTACACCTAGGAAATCAATTGGTCCAATTCAAACTATTGAACAATCTAATTTGAAAATTCAATGACCATTGGTTTGGCCCCAATGCTACGCGTGGGTCTCGACCCTATATAAACCGGAGACAAGAGTCGCACGACAATACCTCTCTGCCCCACACTTAGCGGGTAGTCAATATACTCTCGACTCAACTAAATTCGGTTAGGAAGTACCAGAAGTGCGGGTAAGTTAAAATAACTTTATTATTAAAACTCGGTGTGTCTTCGCCTGTGGCATTTTGTCCATGTATCATTACTATGTTAGCGCTTGTTTATTTCCAAATATTACATGTATTAATTCCTGTAAATATGAAATTCCTTTTTCTTGCTTTTTAATACTGCATACGTTAATTCCTATGGATATGCCTCTTTTATTAATTGATGTTAACTATAATGTTAACAGTGGACATACGTCCAACGCTTGTCCACTTACTTATTTATTATTTGTTCATGTTTATATCCATCTGGACTTTACACGTCTATATTAATTCCTTACATGCATACCTACGTATGCGCGCATATCTATACACACAGCCTTGCTTATCTTCTATATGCTTATAGAACTGCTGACATGCACTCAGGCCCGAAGACCAGTCTCGCGTGCCTACGTAATCATGTTACACATGCCGACCTGTGTTGGTCGTGCAATCTAATCCACCCCCTCCCACATTTTCTTCATTGCAGTTCTCGAACCATGAGTTACCCGCGGGCCTATGAGGTCACAACAGGGGTACAACTCCGTAAAATAGTACCCCTGTTTACTTCCTCAGTTATGTCCCTGCTTGAACACTCATATGTGCTTTTTGTATTACTGTTATTACTATATTGTTTACATAACAAATGTAATTAGACCTAGCAAGATATCGTTAACATGTATCTTAACTAGTCTGAGGGAGACGCTCCTATCAAGGAGGCGCCCCTCACCTGTCATCCAGTACGGTTTAATAACTTAGGCTCCTCTCACATCTCTTCTCACAGCCTCCTATACCAGGGTTGGCGTGTTTTGCTGTCTGAAGACACAACTGAGCAGCTCTCCACACATTACAGTCGAGGGTGAACCATCCATCATCCTAGATCAGAACTAATGGAATTCCAGGCTGAAGCACCAAGACCAGTCTGCACCTACCAGGGGGATAAGTCCACCGCGTGGCATCCTCCCCCTACGCCACATCAGAGCCTGCCTACTCGCAGGACGTCAACTGGCTGAAAATCAGTACACCTGAGACTCAACTCATCCCGAGTTTACATACAGATAAGTGAGAGACAGCCGTGCTAGCAAACCATACCCGAGTTTCATGAGCAACATCCCAGTGATGATATTATCCTAGGACTTATCATAAAACCTTAAATCATTTTGTATTTCCCCCCCCCCATTTTACTTATTATTTATATTTGTTCAAACGCCTTGGTTCTTGCTTGTGACTGTCTATGTGCCTATAATAACAAAGTAATAATAGAACATTTATTACTTGTGGCTCTAAGACTTTAGGGCCTACCCCTAGGAGTCGCAGGCCATATCCCCATCGGAAAGTGTAAACAAAACCTATTGGCGGACTTATTCCACCACACTTTTAAAACTTGAATCAATAAACAAAAATACTCCATCAGTAAATGAATTATTGGTAACTAATTATTTTGTTAAATAAAAATAAGGGAAACAGCCTGTATATTATTAGTAAAAATAGTTATAAGAACAGAGTTATTCCCTTTTAGATAAGCTTTCTTTTTGTAATTTATTTTTTTAAAGATATTTGAAACTTTCCTTGCTTAGGATATGAGTTAATTATACATTTTTGACGTATTACTAAATGAAGTGGTATTTGTGATTTCTAAACGTCATTTTAATACAACATAATTTAATTAATTAAATTAATTAATATATTTATTTAACATAAATTTAAATCATACCGTACAAAGCTAATCTAAACCATAACTATCTGCAGCATAAATTATAAAGATTTGCAAACAAAAAGACGCAGACACCGAAATGTACAACAAGACCAAACAGCTCGCATTTCACAAAATTATAGAATTTTGATGTTTAGAAGACAAATTATATTTCTCTAAAACACTTGTACACTATTAAAAACAACAACAACAACAACAACACACAATCACTTGGTTTTCTGTCTACCAGTCTATCTGCAATTAAGGATTAATTATTTTTTTTTAACATAACCTTTTAACGAACACACAGAAATAAGAAACTTACAAGCAAACGACGATAACAAGCCTGAAAGAAATAAAGAGAATATTAAAATATAGTATATAGTAAAATGTATGTTAGGCATAAATAAGTCAGTAGGTATAGTAATTGCCTAAATATTAAAAATACATGTTCATATGATCATAGT
>JADKLZ010058794.1:0-10011 GCA_021533235.1 Biomphalaria straminea | reverse complement strand
GAGACACCAGTACTGGACAGCAAATTGGTGTGATGACCTTTGCTTAAGATTATGTGAGAGAAGTACAATGTCTCTATGAGACACCAGTACTGGACAACAAATTGGTGTGATGACCTTTGCTTAAGATTATGTGAGAGAACTACAATGTCTCTATGAGACACGAAACACCTTAAAAGTATTTTTTTAGCAGAAGAAGAGACCAGAAAAACATTGCAGTTTTGGACTATGATATTCATTTGTTATGGCTATGTCTGTACAATAATTCACTCTGATCCTAGAGCAAGCTGATATGAACACGTTGGGGAAAGTCTTGGCTTCATAACCATTCACCTATCTTTTAGTCCAGTGATTCCCAAACGTTTTCCTTAACGGAAAACTTCGTACATTTTGCGCATTTAGTGTAACACTTTGCTTATTTTTACAAAGCTTATATCAATTCACTCTGTCCATCTGTCCGTCCGTCTGTCTATCTGTTTGGTACAAGGTTTGAACATGTTTCTCCCGGTTTGGATTTAGCCCCCTATTTACGTTCTTCCACTTCCAATTCTCGGATAAAGTTTAAATTTTGCAGAATTATTTATAGTCGATGACAATACACGAAATAATAATAAAAAAATTAATCAGTTATTTTATCATTTAGTACTAATAAGTTAATTTTGTTTTATTTAGCAGAAAAGGAGATAAATCCCGTAATTTTAAGACAAATGGCAGTACTTAGAGGTTCCTTCCCTTAGCTAAGCTTTGTATTTAAAAAGTATTCGTTTTGTATCGTTTGTTCAGACGTTAATTCTCGTGGTGTCCTACTAATTATTCAAGAAGTTATTTAGGTCTTGCTGAACACGAGGGGTACGTGGAATACAGTATGGGAAACACTGATTCAGTCTCTTGGACCGTTGGGGCACCACACAAGATCTGTTGACCGTCTTTCTCCATTCTCCTCTGTCTTTTGCCTTGAATAAAATGTCTTATAATGACAGGCACGAGCATTCGTTTCTGTTGTCTTCCCAGCGTTTTCTATGTCTGCCTCTTCTTCTTTTTCCTGGTACTGTTCCCTAAAAGAAGTTCTTTTCAAGCCTTGAGGACCTTTTGATTCGGACATAAGTAGTTTGCGTTTTTTTACAGTAGCAGTTCATGGTCTGGTCCTACAGCTTACTAATCCTGTCTCTCTTTGTTTATGCTGCTGTCTTAGTACGTCTTACTGTCTCAGAATCCTGCTTGATTTTAATTTAGAATGATAAATTCCTTGTCCCCAATAAGATTCGAACTCAAATCCCTACAGATAGAAAGCCAAAAGTTTTTAATCAATCCTAGCCTTAGCCCACTTTACCAATCATTACAAATCTTATATCAGCTTACTCTGTCTGTCTGTCTGTCTGTCTGGTATTTCTCCTACACCCATTCTGGATCAAGTTAAAACTTTGCACAATTATTCATCGACATAGATAAAATATAAATCAATAAACAAAATTAACCAATTAGTCCATACATATCTTATTATCATGTATGTAGATCAGTACCAAAATTGAAATCAATTCTTTAGTGTTCATAGATATAGCTAATATGTAGGGTTTTGTTCCCTTAAATAATTGTGGGAAGCGTGGTCGAGAGGCTAAGAGGCGCTTGAACTTGGCTTGGCTACCTAGAAGGGGGCTCGAGGTTCGACACCCGACTCAGGCAGAGTTGTGTTTACTGAGCGCCTAAAGGCAGCACGGAAAACAAACTCCTAGATACCCCCTCCCCCCACTGGTCCACATATGAGATTGGACCAAAGTGCTCTGAGCATGCTATAAGCATGAAAGTAGCGCTATATAAAAGCAATAATAATAATAATTGAACACCTTATTTTTCCCAGAGCCATTCTCGGATCATGATATTTATCGTATCAAAGCATGAATCAATGAATTAGTCAATTAATCATAGTAATTAATTATTTTGTTTGCTAGCGAATAAGGGAAATATTTCTACATTATTGACATAGTTATAATGTGGAGTACTTTCCCTTAGATAAGCTTTGTTGTTTGTTTTTTTAAAAAGGATTTTTAAATTTTTTTTTGTTTTTCTGCAGATCCAAATGCAGGAAATTGTTTGAGGCCACTATTTTCAATAGTGTGACCATTCTAGTTTTTACGGATGGCCTATGTTCTACTATATCTGGGCCTGGGCGTAATTGTAATAATTTCTTATTAATATTGGGTACAATATTTTTTTTACATATTTGTGATCTTGCTACTGACACAGATTATGCAAGGGATACAACTCAGCAGCTAAAGGCAGGCTTTCGAAAACATAAAACGCTTTTAAGACATAATGATTTTAATTAAAACATCTTTAGATTACGAAATGTATTATAGCCATAATTAACTGTATACCAACCTATATAATCATTACAATTTCCAAATAAATCCATAACCCTGGAGATCATTGACCTCGCCGCTATTATGTGATTCCACACCATTCATTGAATAAGATAAGCCATAGTTCTAGGGAACTTGAACTGATAATAAAAAATTCCAAACGTCTTTTCCAGTGATCCATTACGATGTGTAATTAGGCTAGGCAAGGGGGAGATAAGAAACTCTGTATCAGTCTTCATTATCTCCCTTGTGTTCCTTGTTCTTCCAGATGAGAGTTGGCAAATGTCGAGGCTCCATCATTAGTTTCCGGTCTGTCGGTTGGAGCTAACTACTGCTGAGTTTACATTTCTTGTGTGACTTAGTGGAGTCTCTTGTTGTAATGGAAGCTTCGGTCATATAATTATTTTATTAATCTGTCCCCTGGTCTTACCAGAAGCTAGTTCGATGTATTGATGTAGCTCCACTGGAAACGCTATGCTCTATAGACGAACGCTGTCCTATCATTTCTTCTTATATTTTGTTTCATACTTTTTACAAAGCTTATATCAACCCACTCCGTCTGTCTATCTGGGCAAAAGTTTATACCCGTTATTTCTCGGATCAAGCTGAAACTGTTCACAATCATTTCTTTTATCTGATAACACAAGAATCACTAAAAATAATTAACCAATTAAGTAATTAACGATTGGTAATAAATTACTTTGTTTGGTATCCAAAACAAGGGAAAATATAGTACTTAACTGAATAATGGTATAAGCTGAATTAGTCCCCTTTTAAACTTGGCTGCTGTCTTAGGCTTAGTGAACACAAGCATGAAATAGAAACAACAGATACTCTACAATCTTCCATGTTCATAGACTCTTCGCTAGTATGGTTACCTCGTAAGCATGAGAAGGCTTTAGACCATCAGTTCTAAATTAGTTCGTTCCTTCTTTTTTTTTCTTATTTATATAAATGCTTTTTTATTGTTAGTCTAAATCTATTACAAATGTAAAACCGATCCAAACTAATTGATGCAAGTACGCTTAATATAAGCATTTTTGAAAAGTATTTTTTATGTTTTTTTTAATTGCTTCACTTGTTCTAGTTTCATTGTTCAGTACGAATTACTTTCAAAATACACTTTTTTTTGGTCATTCTTCACGGTATCAGAAGCATGGCAGAGTTTTCCATGGTTGTATAGCACCACTATCCTTTCTAGCGCGAGTTCGAATCCCACTGATGTTTTCACTTTTTTTCCCATAAATCAAAGAGTTTGGACATACGGAGCGAGAGACACATGAATATGTAAAAATAAAAATACATAAAAAAAAAGCACGCACTTCTGTTTGAGTGAATAAATTGAATTTTCAGATATTTGATTTAGCTCTGAGCTTTCAAGGGACTTCCTACAAAAAAATAAAGTTGCTCAAAAAAATAAATATTCCAAGCATTCAAATTCTGGAGACTCTCGTTTTACACCAAGCAGCCCCCCTCACCCGCAGGATAGTGCTTTTTTTTTTTTTTGTAAAAATTATGTGCCGGTACTCAGCCTAACTTTTAACTACTAAAAATTAATAACATAGGTTAAAATACAAGAAAATTATGTTGTTGTTGTTTTTTTTTCAAAAAGGTGTCGGTACGGCGTACCGGTGCGTACCGTCACAAAAAACGCCCTGGAAATAAGAGTTTTATCCCGGAACTGTGTCTTATGCAGATGAGTCGAACGAAGGTAATACACAAATGACGAAATCATATTCATAAATTTCGACTTAGGACCGGACACAACAGAATGCGACAACACATGTAACGGAAGCTCAAAATTGGAACCAGTGATATCTGGCCATGTGGAGTGTCATCAGAGAATGCCGACCATGTCCTCCAAGACTGCGCTCTGTACCAAGAGGCCCGTCTAAGACACTGGCCGCAAAACACCCCAATAGAAAGAAAACTATATGGAGAGCTCCCTGACTGCGCAGTTCATCTCAGATCTGATCTGATCTGAACCCTCCAACATAACAATGAGAACGAAGAAGAAGATATACATAAATAAATATAGACTGGAAAAAAATGAAGTAACTTCATGTAACTTGAAAACATGTATATCTATTGCATTCGGATTTCCAAATTATGAAAAACTTAAAAATTGCATGATCTTCAGTCTTAGAGATTAAACAAAACTCATAGACATAAATAAAGTATACACAAACGCAATTTACACATTTTCGTTTCATAAAACTCTCTTATTGGCCAGTCTATATTTATTTATGTCCATGGCCATAACAGACACTTTATGCTTTTGTTTTAAGTGCTAGTTTTATACATATACATATTACAAATATAAAGGTAGCTTGCAACGTCCTGTTTATGCCTTTAAATGTGTAAATCTGTATGTATCATCTATTGTTTCAACACTTTGTTTCACACTTGTATTCTTGTATGCGTGTTTGAAGGTTTTAGGCAGGGGTGGGGGAGGCATAGGGGCCAACAAATACCAAGGTTTCTTATGCCCAAATATTTCTGGCCACGGCTCTGTTGCAAGAGCTCTACTTCTCAACCACCATGACATCTATTTTTAGTCATATATTACATTCAGAGATGATTTAGAATGAAAGGCTTAGAATGCCGTTTGGTGTACGATCCATTGTATAGTTATAGAAGGAATGCGCGGCTGGGAAGCACTAGCTCTCGATCGCTCCTCATGGCAAAAAAGTCTCAAGATTTGAAGCAAGAGGAGTGACCAGGGTGAACGAGCGCCGAACCAACAAAAAGTTGAGAGAAGAAGCAGGACTTTCTGCAACTGACCTAACCCACCAATGCCACGTATGCGGCCGGCTTTTTAAAGCGAGGATTGGACTTTACAGCTATCTTCGAGTCCACAGAAATGTGCTCATCTTCGACCACGAAGGAGGAGCTCTCTATCTCTCTCTCTCTCTCTCTCTCTCACACACACTATACATATATATAGTTATAGAATAACTATTTAACTATTAGAATCTTCCTGTATTGAACAGAGCAATGCTATTCAAGGCTATTTGTCTATGAGCCCCAATCTCCTGGGACACCTAGACGTGTGACTGGGTCATAAATATTGCAGCCTCAAGTCAGGCTGATGTGACAAATGACCCCCACTGTGTCCAGGTTTTACGGGTAATAAAAAAAATTCCTCCCCGGTTTGATCGAATATGGGTCAACAATGCCACGGGGACACATTAGCGATTCTATATTTTCGAGGGTCAAAGAGAGCGTTACAGTGAATGTGTTGTAGAGCAGTGCCCACGCTTGCAATGCACTTTATCATAGAGAGCTGTAAACGTCATTATTGTTGTCTATTGTTGTGTAACATTTGCATACAATGAAGACCAATTAAAAAAAAAAAAAGCAAACTTATTTTCAGTATAGGGTGCTCGTAATAATGGATTGTAGAGCGATGGAAGACAACATAAAAAATGGACAGGCCTGCCATTGAAAGAAGTTCTAAGGCAGAGAGGAATGGAGAAAGACGGTCGACAAATCTTGCATGGTGTCCCAACGGTCCAACAGACTAAGGGATAGGTAAAGAATACGTAAGCGAAGTATATTTATAAGCCATGTACCAGTGGCGTAGCTAGGGTGGGGGGAGGAGGGGGGAGAATTGGAAAATCCCCCCCGGGCCCCCACTTGAGGGGAGCCCCAAATGAGTTTTTTTTACATTAAAAATTAAGTATTACGCAAAATGCAGGGGTCCCTAAAGAGGTCAATCCCCCCGGACCCCCAAACGATGGAAAATTTCTATCTACGCCCCTGCCTTGTACTAATTTACGCATACTTTTATCCCCTTTCCAAGGTTTTACAGTACAAAGTAATTTATATTATTTAGAATAATATTTCAATGGGGTACGTACCTTTGTCGTAGTCTGTCCAATGTCACTAATGAATCAAATAAGAATATAAAACTAAAAATGTTATTTAACCTTGGGTAGGCTAATAATTGAATATGAATCCTCTGTTTCCTGCACGCGTTGGAAGTAATCATCTTCTTTTTTTTAAGTAACATCTGTATTTCGTAAGATAAGATAATTATTTTAAAATTTCTACCAGTCTTCTTCTTTTCTTTTTCTTAGGTTTTTCTTTAAGTTCAATCATACCCCTACCCCATTTCTTCATATTTCTTCCTCTTCTTTACTCTTTTACTGTATTTTATTGCTTAAAGAACTTAAAACATGATTCTCAATATCAAAGTTTAAACAAAGGGATTACTGTCAACTTTTAGTGAGAAAAATCCTCATTAGAAATTCAACAGGATAGTTCAACAAATGGGGCGAAATTTTATGGACAAAACATTGAGATTTTCTTCCACTGCTGCTGTGAACTACAAGCAAGGGAGTTTTTAATAATTAATTTTGAACCGGTTCGTGGTCTGTGGTTTTGTAGGCAAGAGAGACGCCTGTTATCTTGGCCTTGCTGTGGGGGATCTATCCATAGCATTGAGAAGAAGAACGCATTGTGGTTTCCCTTTTAGTTTAAATAAAGAACAAAAGAAGAGTTGATCTTAAGAGTTCATATTAAGCTCTGGGCTTTAGGGTTGTCGTACAATTTTATTACATACATAAATGATTTAATGAGTCTGATGGTTTTTGTGCTTGTGAAAACATAAAACTTGAGGAAACGAAGCTATTTACTCTGCCTCTCCATTTCTTTTTTTTTTGTAAGTTCTTTATCTCTTTTACATCTTGCTTTCTCCACCTTTGTATTTCTCTCTCTCTCTCTCTCTCTCTCTCTCTCTCTCTCATTCTCTCTCTTTAACGTCTATGACTTTACTACTCTCCGTCTCTTCTTTTTTCCTGTCCTCTATATCTTGTGATCTTTCTTTCTCTCTCTCTCTCTCTCTCTCTCCATCAAATCTCTTATTCAAGAGCTACGAATTTTATACATACGTGTATGACTAAACCAGTGGCGTAGCATCCATGGCGCGAAGGGGTTCAATGAACCCGGGCCCACGGCCATTAGGGGCCCACTGCTCTTGGGCCCATGACTAGTTGAGAACTTTGGGGTGACACCAAAGTAAAAAAATGCACTTTTGTAAAACCGATAAATAATAGAATTTGAAAAGCTCCCTCGAAATATCCTGAGCTTTGTCCCAGAATTTATAATAACTTAAAAAGCAGCATTTTAAGCTTTAATGTAAGGATTTGCTTTCCATTAAATTTTGTGTATTGTAATGGTGGCTAACCCTAATCGTGCGTTTGGGGTGACAATCGTCTCCATTTCGTCCCATTCCTTTTTTTTCCAGTCTGTTTATACACTTATGCGTTGTATTACAGGAATGGTGGGGGAGGGGGGATCGAGAGAGTTTGTTTAAGAAGTATGGGTAGTCCCGATTGTCACTAATTTCGATACAGTTGCAAATTATTCACTTTTTTAAAAGCTTAATATGTTTTTTATTTGCTTTGTATTTAAAGTATGTAAAATTCATTTTGTTGTTCAATACTTCAGACAATAACTTTTATAAATACCAAACGAAGATTGACATCTTTTCAGTCTCCGAACTTCGGGACCACTCGGGGTTTTGCAAATATACTGGTATTCTAGATCCATTCTTTAGTATATGACTCTTTCATTTGTTGCAGCATTCAAAACAAAAGGTTGATACCAAATTCGTATTATTATTTTATACTTTTTTATACTTCTAGTGATCTCCGATGACGGAACATTATCAAATAAAGAAATTAGATAGTCATTTCTAGGTTTTCATATTTGCTAGAATCAGACGTCAGCAGAATTAGGTAAACAAATACTTTAAGTAATTACAAAAAGAATCCACATTTATCCTTAACTAAACTGCAAGGCTAAAGCTATGATGGTGCTTCCAACATTACTGGATACTACAATCGCATTTGGACATCATCAGAAGAAGCCTCTTAGAAATAGATGCACTGGTTTCTTACTTTGCTACTTGTCACAAGACCTTTCCTATCGTCAAGGTGCCATATATAATAATATCTCTTCTGTTGATGATGAATGAAGACTTCGCCAACTTTATCTTGAGATGTAATAATAAAGTTGCTGTCCGATAGGAGAGTATACTTGTGATTGCCGGGGAGCCTAACTTGAACACGTGGTAGATGACAAGCGATTTGATTCAAGTTTTGTAAATGAATTAGTTGAATAAAAGTAGATCTAGAATTCACAATTAAAAAGACTTTCTTGTAGAAAACAATATTCAGGAACTTTATTTGAACAAAACGTAAGTACAACTTATGTACAATGTAGATCAAATAATATGAAATAAAATCACAAAGGCTTATTAAACAGAACTCTAATAAAGCATAACCTGCTCCTATGAGTTTACTTTCTTCACTGATTAATTCGCGCTCAAATTACAAGCTCTAGGCGGAAGTCAGGTGACTTCTTTTTTAAAACAACCAATAGAATCAAATCTTCCAGATCGAGCCAAGCTTTTCTTGGAATAACTATAAATAACTTCGTCAGCAGAGAGGATTGACCTTTGACTTGTGCAAACTAACAAATACATAATTTGTTTATGTGACACTACTTAATAGGGCAGAAAAATGTTAGTAAATAAATATCCGATCCTTGTACTGTTAAATAATGGACGTAGTACTATATAATAGTTTGTATCAATGCTTCAAAGTTTTACACCTAGAAGTGTTTTTGGAATGTCATTATGTAGAATGGGAACTAGAACTCATAAAACATTTCTTTTTATATATTTGAAGCTCCGTTTACTCGTTTAATTCTGTTTAAAATTGTACAAACATTGACTTTAATTCGTGTTGAAGAATTCTTACAGAGTCTAACGTAATAAGATTATTAAAAAGCTACTCCTCTTGCATTGGAATGTCTTTTGGGTAAATGTAGAGATACTGATTACTCAATTGTTTTGTCATACATGGTATTTGTCCTATTGGGGGAAGGGCCTACAGATTTATTTTTGAACCCGGGCCCACGGGTATCCTGCTACGCCACTGGACTAAACCAAATCATTTCAAATCTCATCTATCTAGAATTTATGAAAAAAAAAAAAACCTACTTTAGACAATTTCTACCAATATAAACTTTTGACATTCAAGTCCTGCTGTCAGCATGTCTGTCACAAAAAAAAATGTTTCTAGTAAATGGGGCGATTAAAAAAAAAACATATTTCACGTTTCCTACTGTTACCTAGCAACGATAACGTTAGAAAAAAAAATTTCTCCAGAACTTTCTCAAGAGCCATGTCAGTGTGTCACGATGGTCTGTTGTTGTCCCCCCCCCCCCGCCACGTAATTTGTGTTCTCAATGCGTGCGTCAGAATGCGTCGTCTGGGATATACTCGCTTGACGATTGACTAGGACACGGTTGGTTGATCACTAATTGAGCTGTGGAGGAGCAGAGGTATGTAAATTGTCTGCTAGTCAGCTCACGTCACTGCCTCTTCCTCTGACTCCTGTTGTTGTTTTTTTTTTAAATGATCCACATTTAGACTGCAAGCTTATAATTAATTTTTTTAAAAAATCTGAAAATATTTCTGAATTGTGGCAATAGAAAGAAAAGGTGTAGCACTGAATGTCACGCTCGACTGCACATTCGGTCTTATCTTATCTTATATAATACAGACGTTACTTAAAAAAAAGAAGATGATTACGTCCTACGCGTCATGCATTCAGTCATGCATATTAACCAATGACTTAAATTC
>JADKLZ010058791.1:0-30680 GCA_021533235.1 Biomphalaria straminea | reverse complement strand
TAGTTGACGGTATCAGTTGACAGTATTAGCCGATGGTAATAGTTGACAGTATCAGTTGACAGTATTAGCCGATGGTAATAGTTGACAGTATTGGCTCAACTGTATTTTTTTTTGTCTGTAGTGTAACGTTAGTGTGTCCCGCTAGTTTAACACAATGTGTTTTAACACATTTCTCTTATCATATAGTGTTGTTTGTTTTTGGTTTGATAAACAAATAAAAAACATAAACTTAGGGAATTTTTTTTTATTGCAGGATAAGTTACATTGCCCACCGCCCTATCGTCATGTCATTGGGTCGTGTGACGCTATTAATAGACACAAGTCTGTTTAAAGTGGTCAATGGGACGTTTTAAAAAGGTGAAGGTACCAGTATGAGCATTATAGTCTCAGAGCTATCAGACTCTGCTAATGACGGGGTAACTAGTACACCATACAGTGGTGAAATGGTTCCATGTGACTATGGTAGCCCCTAATTTCCCTATGCCTTTCTCTCTCTCTCTCTCTCTCCCTCTCTTTCTTTCTTTCTCTCTCTCTATCTCTTTTATAGAAAACAAAATTTCGTTCTCCCTAGCCCAGAGCGCCCCCAACTCTCCCTCTATTTACCGCAGGCGCCCCCTGGTGAGCACTTAGCGGTGTCATTACACGACGGTCCTCTGAGCTCATCTCGTCTCGATCTTGTCATCATCCAATTGATTGGGGCCTCGATCAGGAGCCGCCGCCTCTGCCCCATGCTCTCCCTTAGCTCGCTTCTGATATTTTTCTAAAGCGTATTTACTGCAACCTTTTTTTTTCCTTTGTAATTTTTTTTGTAAAGATGATTTCCTTTTTTTTGGAGATTTTAGGTAATGGTTAGAGTTATGGTTAGAGTTGTATAACCTATAAATATTTGGTTGATGGTTCCAGTTGTAATATAGAGAGATATAAATGTAAGAAATAAATGTAAACTCAAAAAAAAAGCCACTTTGAAAAGACGATTTGGTCACAAGGTCATTATGAACTGCAAACAAGGAAGACAATAAACGCAAAGTTAGCTGAGATTTATCCACTTGTCAATGTTGACCATAGACATACATAAATATAGACTGGAAAAAAGAAGTAACTTCATGTAACTTGAAAACATGTATATATATCTACTATTAAATTCGGATTTCCGAATTATGAAACATTTAAAAATTGCATGATCTTCAGTCTTAGAGATTAAACAAAATTTATAGACATAAAATAAAGTACACACAATTGCAATTTACAAATTTTCATTTCATAAAACTCTCTTATTGGCCAGTCTATATTTATTTATGTTTATGATGTTGACTAGTGACGCAGGGAAGAAATCGACATGCTCGGGTTGAAAAGCGCGGGAAATCATGAAGCGGAAGTAGGAACAATGTCAAGGAACCATGGTCACTTTTTTTTTTCAAAGATATTTTTTTAACATATCACGTGGTTTATGGGTACTCTCCGTACAAACATAATTATATGGTTTGGGTTTGGGTTATTAAGTGTGTGTGAATGATGTGAATGTGTTTCTATGGTGACGGTGGGAAAAGGTTAGCGATTAGTTGTGAATGATGCAATATAGGAGGCATTGTCGTCACTTGGTCTTAGATAGGAGAGAACGTGAGACTGAACGGTTCTGTTACTGTATTGAGTTGGATTTTTTTTTTAAAGAATAGTATTACTAAAGCCTAGTACATTTAGTTGATTTCATATTAACTTGATTTCGTTTATATGATAAATACAGTTCTATTTAGTTTGTTCACAAAAGAAAGTGATTCAAGTTATTTGAAGTTTTTTTTTTTACTTAAGATACCGGTACATTACACCTACAGCCATGGACTTAGCTAGAAATTTTCCACCGTTTGGGCGGACTGGGAGACTTGACCTCTTTTGGGGCCCCTGCATTTTGCGTAATATTTAATTTTTAATGTAACAAGATTACAAAAAGAGTTTGTGTGATACACAAACTCAGAGGCGGCCCCCGTCGGAGTCGGATCCCTGTCAGATCCGCCTATTCGCTATAAGTTTCGGATGTTCCTTCAAAGTTGAAAATAATTAACTTCTCGCTGGACGACGGAGGATGGCGAGAAGGGTATAAACCTGCCTTATCTTGATGTTTCCGCACTAGACTGTAGTTCGGATTTATCGTTGGTCCCTGGCTCAATTACTGCATGCTCCCATCCCCTCCTGTGGAAGGTTTGAAATAGGAAGTAAACTATCTTTAACTCTGAAGAAACAATCGAAACATGTAAAACAAACAGACACATAACCCGGGAGCGTCGAAATAATCAGTTCAGCATGCTAACTGGTTCCAAACTAATAGCCTGATATATACAATATGTCCCACGAGCGATTTGAAATAATCTTTCAGCAATGATCTGTAGAGATGTAGATGTACATAAACTAAACTTCTGATTTAGCACTCTTAATATATATCTTATTAATTATTATTATTAATCATTTGGATGTAATTTAGATAAAATTTAGGTAAAATTAAAATAAAAAGCCAGATAATCAAGAGAATGAATGCAATATTAAATTTAAAAATAGAATATTAGTTTTAGTTTATTATAACATTTCAATGTAGATCTAGACATAAACATCCGGAACAATCTATTATAGATATTTGAAACTATCGCAATATTTCTGAATGAACAGTAAAGTTTAAACATTATTTTCAAAAGCCTTTAGTTTTTTTTTATCTAACCGTGACGGACAGACCAACAAACAGTTAAAACGCACAAAAATATGCTTCTTTCATTCTAAAGTTGGCAATAAAAAAACTTTTTTTTTCAAAAATGTGATTTTTAAAAAAGTTTAAGAAATTAGTTTAGAATCATGTCATGGCCGGGCTTTACGCTAGTACACGAAAGTCGCTGCTAATAATTCATTTAAAAAAAATTATATCAAAGATGAATAACAGATCTTATTTAGTGCCCCAGCGGTCAAGATATACATCTTCCGTGCTTTGATCTCTCAACGTTAGCCTTGTAAAGCCGATGTTGAAGGCAACTGCCACACCTCTTTTATAAGTTAATTACTTAGATAGTTCATACTAATCTGTTAAACAAAATAAATCGAGTAATATGTTGCAATATATTAGATTATTAATTGTCTTAAATAAGGTTTCATTTATATTGCATACTAATTAGGTTTTTTCTCTTTAAATACTGCTTGCATAAACTTTTTTTAAAAATTAGATTTTGAGCTTTTAGAAAAAAAAAGTAGCCGTTGCATCAGAACTTTGAATGATCTATATTATCGTGATGTCAGATTTTCATTTTCTCTTCTACTTTCTGAGCACTAAACGGGACGGACGGACAGACAGACAGACAGACGGACAGACAGACAGACAGACAGACAGACAGACAGACAGACAGACAGACAGACAGACGGACAGACAGGCCACACAAAACTAATAGCGTCTTTTCCCCTTTCGGGGGCCGCTAAAAAACACTCAATTGGTGGCCCCTTTCAAGTGGGGCTCGGAGGTATTTTCAAATTCTCCCCCCCCCCCTCCTTCCCCACCCTAGCTACGCCACTGCCTACATCGGTTTAGTGCTACAAGACAACGACATGTAACAACAATTGAGGCTGTGACATATCACATTGGTAGATACGGCTATACAATATCTGACATGGGGATGTAGCACATCACAAAAATAGGGTTTGCAACATAGTTGGGATTGATCGGTCTAAATATCACAAGGGTATGGATCAAAACTTGAATGATTCCAATTTGTTTTGAAATTAGGAAATAAAAACAACGACCCACTGCCCAGACTAACAATAGGCTTGAGATGAGTACATTCTCTGTCTGACTCACTCCATCTCATGTTCTAATTCCAAGAATAAAAAGTACAGCCGTTTTTTATTTGTTGAAATGATCAGATTAACTAAAATCGATAAAATAATCAATAATCAATAAAAAAGTAATTAAACTAGTGTAGATGTAAAGCCGATAGGTGCAAAACAAATATCAAAACAAAACATCAAACAATCGTGAAGTCTAAACATCAGAAACAATAAATACTCCCTTGGAATTACATAGAAGCTTCATGAACTTTGATGCTTTAACAAATCACGTTCGATACTCACTCCACTCCTCCCCCCTTTTTTTTTTCTTCTAGAACCTTATGGAGAAGGGAACAGCAGTGGGAGGGAAGTCTGTTTTGTTAAATACGCCTCCTCCCCTTGTTCTGATCAGACTGTGTACGTGTATTGAACAAACAGTTTAATATATGTAGCTAAAATAATGACACGAGGATCTATGACATGAACAACACATTTCACATAGAACATTTCACTGTTTTAAACAAAGAGTTGAATATTTGATGCCCACCCACTTCATCCAGAGAGATTAGAGAAATTTCAGAGTAAAAACTCATGAAATTTTTTATTTTTTTTAAGATTTTGTGTTTTACCCATGTGACACATTCAAAAAGAGGTTCGATCATTGCTTGCGCTTGAACTAATCTGATACAGACACACGTTTCAATTAACTATTAACATCAATGTGGGTGTCCAGTAACTTTAGAGAACCTCGTGGTTTATATATGTAGAGATAGGTTTGTATAGAACTATAGAACTATGCGATCTCATAGATCAGGGGTTCACAACATGTGGATCGCGACCCCCTTGGGGGTCGATTGACGAGCTGCCAGAGGTCGCCTAAGACCACCGAAAATACGGATTGTTATTGTGTATTGCTGAATGTGTGTGTGTGTGGGGGGGGGTCGTCGCGTCAGAGTGGGGGATTGTAAAAAGGGGTCGCCGAGCATACAAAGTTGAGAACCGCTGGCATAGATCATTAGATGGTGGTTGTGATTCCAGCTCTCTGTCGAATTTGTTGCTTAACACCTCGTAATGCCAGAGATACTTATTTAAAATAATAACTCTTAACAGAAATATTTTTTTTCAAATAAAAATTTTATTCTAGAACTTGAAATCACTATAATGATGAACACACTTCATAAATAAAGAATGCAATTTAAATCTACCACAAACTCATGAAACTCAGAAACAGCTTATGCATCTTCTTTAACTCTTTATGTTCCATGTTCCAAAAGAATTATTCTTCATTCACATTTGTACTTTCTAAGAAAACTACATTTTCACTTTGCCATTTTATTATATCTTATAAGTGTGTGACTTTATATCAACGGCACCTCTCAATCCGCATGTCAGTTGATTTGGAGAAGAAACAATATTAAATAATATCGTGGCAATAATATATAAATGTTAGACAAGTGTTTAGAACTATCCTTATTTAATTGAGATATTATAACTATTATTTTAATGGGCCTAGGGGGGAAAAGCTATTAGTTTTAAAGAACTTCCCTCCAATTTCTACACTGACCTATATAGATTCCTAAAGTGAATATATATCGTCTGCTTCGTACTTCCCTTCTATGGCAACACACATAGACGCTCGTATCACACCGGAAACAGAAACACACATACACGTTTGTATCACACCGGAACCAGAAATTAATTCTATCTCCAAATATTTCGAATAATTACCCGGGCATCTGGTCCTGAGGAATCCAAACTTCTTTGTACGTGGACCACCTCTTCGGTGTTGATTCTGCCGGACGAGGTTCTATTTGCTCGGACAACTGAGGCTTGCGCGTGCCAACATACGGGATCAATGGCTTGAGGCTTCGGCTCAACTACAGCCTCGGCATCCTCACCCGCCACTCCCACTGTCTCAAACTGGTCACTTATTTGTCTTTGAACTCTTAAGAAGATGCCAAGTTTGGCCAGGTCTATTAATATAAAACTTGCTTTGAATAAGCGTTTGCGTCAGATTATCGTTTGTAAGGAGTAATCGGTTATTTCCAAGCTTGTTATCAGTCTAGTGATCCTCTCAACATATAATTTGTGTCGATACTGTACATAACATTGTTGTCTCATAGACAATGAGCAAAGAAAATCAAAAGGCTTTACTTTACAAAGATATAACAAACTCTTTCTGTTGGTCTGTCTGTCTGTCTGTCTGTCTGGTAAACAGATACGTTATTTCAACTTCACCCATTATAGGATCAAGTTGAAACTTTGCGCAATATTTCATTGTCGAAGACAATACATAAATCAATAAAAATATGTAACAATTATTAATTAATAATAATTTTATTTTATACCAACAAGGGTAATTAATCCTTAAATATTCAAAGCTATGACTAAAGATGTGGGGATTTGTCCCCTTAGATAAATGAAAACTTTTTTTTTTCTACCACACCCTTTCTCTCACCAAGTTGAAACGTTAATAATTTATTGTACCTATGAACCAATTAAAAACCAATTAGTCAATTAATTTATAGGTTATTAATTATTTTGTTTGATTTCGAAAAAGCGTCTACAATATCGAGAGTTATAGCTGTAAATGTGGGGTTCTTCCCCTCTAGATAAGCCTTATCTTTTTAAAAGTATTGTTATATTTTGCATGTTTAATTCCTACTTGTACCATGTGCTCTCATCAAGTGTAGCAAAAGACGGACGGAAGTGAAAGGTCTTGTACCTCCACAGTCGATGTATTTCTTTGAGAAAACAAATCACTAACTCATTGGCGACACTGAGACATCTCAGGGCTGACAGTTATAGTTTTTGTGAATTATTTAGTCACTTTAAAATTAAATAACGCTGACGCCGTCTTACCAATGATACTGCTCTAAAAAAGTTTTCTTTTTATTCAATATTACATAAAAAAATAATAATAAGACTTGTCTTCGAGTCCGAGGATTAATGAGGAATGCAATATTTCTCGTCAAATAATTAACATATAAGCAATAGAGCATGGAATGGGTCGCCTGAGTTGGCATGGAAAAACAGTAACTTGGAAGAATTTAAGTCATTGTTTAACATGCGTGACTAGGATGACCTAGGACGTAATCATTTTCGTTTTTGAAGTAACGTCTGTTATTGTATAAGATAAGATCTAGCACACACTTGTAACACAAGAGAGGAAGGAAGTTAAGGATTAAGGAAAAGCCATAACAGTTGCCTGGCAACGAGAGATATTGAAATGAACCAATGATGATGGTTTTACATTCAATACCCGATGTGCCCTAAACTATCTGCATGCCATGGCATATGCCCTAAATATCCAGTATCATGGGTATGGGTAAATGAAGACCTTAACTCTGTGACGTGTCTTCGAGTGTCTACCACTCAGCCCTCCTTTAACCCTTACCGGTCATTTATTTTTTTTAAGGAGTTGGCAGCCAGGTCTGAATTAAATTTTAGCTAATTTATAGGATTTTACAAGACAACAGAAAAAACACAAAAAATATAAATCCAATTGATTTTCTGTGATTTATTTTACTTATATCTATGAAAAATAGATTAAATCATGATAAATAAGTGTTCATTTCTGAAAATATTTGTCTGTTTGATACTTTTGAAGCACTCTCAAGGGTGTGATCCAGGTTGGTGTAAGCAAGTTTCACAGAAGTAATCTGTCTTACACCTGCCTCCAGGTACTTTTCTGTTACTGCAAACACTGCAGTCCTTTGTCTTTTTGTTTTCAAAGACAGAAGCTATGAAATGCTGTCTCTTGCCTAGTCACTGGTTGTGGTCTAATGATGAAAGCCTGCTCGACGATGAAGACAGCGAGAATGGCGTTGATCTTCAACTACTATTTTTTGGACAGGAATAAATGGTTCCTGGCACTTTATTTTTATGTAGTTTACCATATTTTTCAATTTGCTTCCCTTTGTCTTATCTTCAGCCTGAATACCAGGTGGTTGTACATGAAGCATTCAGTGAATTTCTAGAAACATACGGTATCCGACTATTGACGTCGGTGTAAAAAGGCATGTAGTCAATCCAATCTTGACTGAAAAAAATCTTTTATGTTGCCAAGGTTTTGCATGGTCATTTTTAGAATGACCCCTAAATATGTCTCTAGTTTAGCAATGGTTTCATCACTCCAATTTTGCCAAATAGATTGTTTTAGTAGGTTTCCTATTGCTTGAATTCTTGTAGTGGCATATCTGTTTCTTGAACATTTTGTTGTAGTAAGTCATTGGTAAAATACAAGGAGAAAATACCAATGACAGTATCACTATCAGGAATGTATTGTTAGAGCCACTTATTTGCAATATTAAATGGTATTTTGTTCATTGTTGTATTATTTTCATTAGTACTGTGGCACTGTGTGTTGGACAGTTTCAATTACAACTAGGCCATCCCAAGACCAAGTGTCATCCATTTCAATCTCACTTTCTACATCATTTTCAGTTACTACTACTAGATCTAGATTTAGATTATCAATTGAATCACTAGATCATAGTAGATGGATCTAGATTGATTAGATATTCATTTCATTTGGTAAATAATAATTATAACCATCTAAATCTAGATCTAAATCATCATCTTCACTTGATGATAAAAATCATTTTCTCTGTTTTCAGTGCTGTGAAAAACGATCTTCTTCGATCCATTTTATTTAATTTTTGTGGATGTTTGTTGTCTAAATTTTACGTTTATCATTTGCTTTCTACTGTATATAATAGTAATTTAAAAATTTGGAATCAGGAAGTGACAGAAAAAGTTAAGATTCGGCTTTAATTCGGTCCTATATATTATGGCCCACTGGGTGGGCCATTCGACCAGAACGGGAAAAAAGAAATGTCCCACCCAGTGGGACATTCGACCGGAAAGGGTTAAACTCTTTATCTGCAGCAAACAGCTGAAAACTTTAGCCTTTGTTTCTACTTGTATCAAAGAAATAAGCTACTTCAAACCAAGAACAAAGGCTGGCTCAGAAATAATGCATTCAACTCAAAGCCACGGTGTCAAAAGTTCTTTGTTACAGGCGCTAGACCTAGAATGAAATATGAGGCTGTATAAAACGTTGCCGCCATTGTATTTCGCTGCGGCCCGGCACCCATCGAACAGCAGGACGCCCAGTATCAATCCAGGTTCAACGAGGACAGTTTTTCAAGTTCCACAGCACAGGGGCTGGGGCGCCGGAAGGGAAAGGATTTTTTTAAAAAATTCTTTGAGCAATAGTGCATGCCCCACAAAGGGGTGGAGGACTTCACATGATAGGAGAATCCTGCTGGTCGGACGTTGTGATGGTTATCGGAATAGAGAGGAGTTGAGTAGGGGCTATCAGGTACTGGAATTGAAGAATAATTAACAACAATAACATAAACAAATCAATTTCAACATCATTAGAATATGGAACTCGTTTCGATTTCTATTGAGCTAACGTGACAACTGAATGCATTATTGATTGGACGGAATTTGTAACTACAACTTATACACAGCGTCGAGGCTCACAAACATTGAAGCCGTAGCGTTGGCAATCAGACAATATCAACAATCAAATCAACAAACTCCCATAATTACATTTCACTATCTCACATACACACGAACACAACATACACAGTGACATATGAGAGGGGAAAAAAACAAAGCAGATGATGTAGAGAGTCTGTGTCACTCACATGGGCGTAGCTTGGAATTTTCCATCCTTTGTGGCTTGACCTCTTGACCCTGCATTTTGCGTAATTTTAATTTTTAATGTAAAAACACTCATAGCTACGGCACTGATTACTCAGAGAGATGGATGCCACCACAGAGTTGACCATGGGCGCGTAGTTAAGAGAGATGAATGGAGACCACAGAGATGTCCATAGCTGCAGAGGCGTAGTGAGAGGGGAGGGCAAGGGGGGCACGATGCCCAGGGCGCCACCCTCACGGGGGAACCACACGCAGAGAGGCCCCAAAAAAGTATAATACACGTCAAATGACGATGACGGCTCCACTTTGCTGTTTGTTGCAAGTCCTAATTGCAGATGTGTTCAAACTTTGATGACCATTTTAAAGTTCAAATTTCAGATTCAAGTTTTATTTCCTAGCCATTCCTCTTTCTTGACTACCCTTCATCCAATCTAATGTAAACTTTTTCATATGTAAATTGTGAGTGAGTCTGGTGTAAATGTACATTTTAAAAAATAATGTTTTGTTTTGTATGATGCACAAATTGTAAGACAAAATTCCGTACGGACAATAAAGATTATTATTACTATTATTATGATAAAAGAACGAGTATTCTTTCTCTGGCGCAGCCAGGGTCGAGTTTCGTTAAGGAGAAACAAAATTCATCGAAGTCCCTTTTCGTTTCCACTGAGGAATTTTCTGGTGATGTGGCAGGTCTGCAGCAGTATTATTATTATTATCCATTAGGAAAAGTAAAGATAAGTCCCCCATCTTAAACACCATTGGGGCAACTGTAATCATCATAAAAATATATTAACTAGTCTCCGAGGTCTATATTTGTATGTTTTATATGGTGAGATATATCGGGATGTGGAAGTATAGAGGTCCAGTGGCACGAACGAGCTAAGGACCCTTACTTATATTCAGAAGAAATTAAAATTTGTCCGACCATTTTTTTTGTCAACAAAGATCCTATATAATAACTTGCGTTATTGTCATGCGCACGTGAGACACACAGAAAGTTAGGTGTGGGTTTAATTTTTTGTGCACCATATTAGTTTGTGATGTGTTTCTAAGGACGCTCTATTTTTTCGTCATTTCTTTTTGTTTTGCTTGGGTAGCAGATTCTTGACTGGAGTTTTCTGTTTGTTGTTTTTTTTCCCAGTTTGGGTAAGTTATGTTATTGTATAATTTCTTCATTATTTCGTAGCTCTCAATTCGTAGGTTTTATAATCATGTGAATGGCGGTCACAATAATTTTCTTGTTTAGGGACTCAGGCTTGGGACTGCTGACATTAAGCCTGATCTGTAGTTGCATGGACCCAACTTGACCATTATCCATAGCATTGGGTTGTGGGCATAGCGAGCCCGGAGTGGACAGTTTGCACCAAGGGCGGCCCTAGCAGTGCGCGGGGCCCTGGGCGAGCATCATGTGCGGGGCCCCTAGCTGTAAAGGTAGACTATAAATATAGTCGATGTTTACTTCACATGTGTCCTGCCAGATTATGACACGCGATAATGTTACAACTCTACAGTGGTGGACTGAATGTGTTTACATGTGAGACCCACTGACACGCACAGACGAAGGCAGGTCACAGGTCAACTGTTGTCCCTAGTGTGACCTGTGCTCTGCGCATGACCCGAGCTTCGACGGACGAGAATGTGGGATCTGTGTGTGTTGTACAGAGACAGTCAGAATTGTAGTCCAGTTAGAGAGACAGTGGTAGTCCAGTACAGTTAGAGAGAGAGACAGTTAGAACTGTGTGTGTGTTAGAATAAGAAGGCTTTGAAAATGTAGCTGATACGCTCTAGATGCTTGTAGTGTTAGTTAGGCAGTTCCATTGTGTTATTAAGCATTTGAAATTAGTGTAGACAATTGTGTCGTATTGGCTGTGGTGTATTTGTTATTAAACCGCCACTGTGTTAATGAAGCTCTTGTCGTTAAGTTCTTGAGTTAGATGTGTTGTGTTGTTGCTAAGCAGTGTTTGCAGAAGGCCTGAGAAGTGAAGTTCGTTACAATATGAAAAACTACCTATTAATTGTTGTTTTAAGTTATGTTCAACTTATATACATACTAAATACATTTTTTTCTCTTTAAAAAAGTAAACATTTTTTTTATGTGTAAATGTAGTAGTTAGTATAACAGAACTTACGTTACTTAACTTAGCAATAAAAATGTAAAAAAAAAAAAAAAAAAAAAACTTTTCCATAAACCTGTTTAAAAAAGGGTAACTAGTCATCTCCTATATAAAGAGCTTCCCGTGTTTGTTACTATTAATAGTAAATATAGTTATAAAAGTGATGTATTTTTCTGAAAGAAACGGCTTGCATAAGTGATTAAAAAATAGATTTTTCAGTTTCAGAAAAGAAAGAAGTAGACGCTGTGTGATGTCGGTTTTTCACTATCTTTTCTAGTTTACGAAATCTTAACGGGACCGACGGACAGAAATTCCACATAAAACTAATAGCGTCTTTCCTTTTTCGGGGACCGCTAAAAATAAAATACTCCCGCGTTTTTTTTTTTTTTTTCTCAACACGTTGACACGGATTTTTCCATGGCGGCACTATGTCTATGCAAAGTAGCCAAATGGAAAAAAAAAAAAAAAATACGTCATCGCGAAATTTGCTGGAAGCTGATTTGCCAAAATAGCTGTACAAGCACATCAACTGGTGATACTGTTTATTTCCGAAAATATTATATATTTATGAAATTAAACAGCCTACTGCGAAAATCTGATCTTTGCACGCTGTCTTAGAACGTATCACCTGTAACAGTCGAGAATACACTGAATAATTGTTTAGTTATTTTCAGCGCTTTAAAAAAAAATGCGTGCCGGTACTCAGTGATAGATTGCCTTTTAATTAATAATAAATTAATAATAAACGCTATAATATAAGAAAATTAATAATTTTCCCGCACATTTAAAAAAGTGAAGTATGCCGTACCGGTGTGACGGTTAAAAAAACAACCAATGATTATTTTCATCAAAATCCAATTTGCCAAAAGTTGCATTTGTGTTACTACAAATGCAATAAATAACTTTCATATACAATTTCATAATGCAAAGAGTAGTTCAAACTTTTTCACTACGTATTTTCCTAATAAAAATTGGATTAGACGTCGTTATTTATATACGAAATAAACGATTAGGATTGGTTGCTTCCACTTAGGTGTTTTTATTGTGAACTGTTCGACGATGATAGCCTCTTAGAATAAGCTGTATTTACTGAAACTGAACGGTATTTTGAAATCAAAAATACAAGTTAAGAGCGTAAATGGCAATTGGTATAATAAATATACTGGGAAAATATTGAGAAATAGTTTTCGAATAGGTGACATAAAATCTCCCAGCGCGGGGCCCCCCTCAGGCGCGGGGCCTGGGGCGGTTGCCCCACTTGCCACCCCCTAAGACTGCTACTGGTTTGCACTGTCTAAGGTGTGCTTGTCTGTTAACAAGATCCACGTTGAATAACTTCACCTAACATAGAAGCACTGACCTGGTGTTTATTATTATGTATAGCCATCATTTATATCATATACTATCATTGAATCATTAAACCTTTGTTCTATAAACTCACGTTGTTAACTTGCAAACGTTAACATATCGCCATTACTTGTTCTCTTGTTAATTACTTAAAACAAATAACTGATAGACTGTCAGGGGTGTCCAGGCAGACGTGCCCAGAATGTTATATTCCATTTGATCAAGCCATAGTTTATTCTGTTCCTAAAGGTGATAAAAGAAACGCCCTGGATTGGGAATGCAAAGGGACAATAATGTTTATATAGATGCATACCATTACTTTTGGAATTGATTTAGTTTAATAACACCACAGCTGTAGGCAGTACTTTCATTGATCTATTTTTAAATATACTTAACATACAGTATGAATTGGTTTGCGTTCTGTTACCCTCTAAGTAAAATGGGAAGGTAATCCCTGCATCATATTTTTAATTCTGAGCTTATAGGTTCCATTTTCTGCAACAGTAACATTGAAAGATATAAAAAGTATGAAAAATATATCATCAATAATAGAAAAGCAATTTTTTAAAAATATTCCAACAATTAACACGTGACTCCCTTTATTCCGGAAGTTCCCTCATGACCTAATTTCTGCATTAAAAAAAAGAATTACATTAACTTGTTGAGATGCAACAAGGTTTTGTTTTTGTTTCATTTGTTATGAATCATTTTTTGTTTTTGCTTAGACATTTTGTGCTTTCTAACATTTTTTGTTTTAATAATTTATGACCTGGAGCCAAGACGTCCAGCCGACCAATGGGAAACGCTGGCAGTCAGCAGACGATATTAAAAACATGACAAATGAATGCATTAATTAAACACAAACACGAAAGAATATGGCTAAATACTAATTAAGACTAATTTGGTTCTTATCTTATCTTTACCGAACATATTCTATCTTATCTTATTCTATCTCAATTCAACTCTAGCCCTACCCGTAAATGTGTTTTCCTACACCTCCCCCTCCCCACATCAAAATGTCTTCTCCCAACCTGTCCTCCTTACAACTGGAGAGTATTCTCTATTCCTGTGACGTGGCTAGAAGCGCGTGGATGTCAATAAAGTAATTGAAAATCCACTTGATTCAAATGCTTTTCCTTCTAAAATCCCACTTTAAGCTATTGGCCCTATAGCGCTAATGTTCCTGAACCCAGCACTTTACGGGTTTCTCTCTCTCTCTCTTTTTTTAAAGGCAACAAAAATAATATTCCTCCGCCCTCCCATGCATCAACTAAAGTTGAAGAAAAATTTAACCAAAAAAAATGTACTGCATAAGAGAGAAGAGAGAATTGTTCAAATTATGATTGATGGTGAATATTTTTAGATGTTTCTTTTTTATTCAAGAAAAATTGAAATGTTGATCTTTGAAATTACGTGCAAGCCTGCTAAATGTCGAAAACATTTTACGCGTTTATAAATAGTAGCCTGCAGGTCAGAGGTCAGGAAACGTTGTCAGAACAAAACAGATGTTTTGATGACAAAATGCTCAGGCTAGAAAATGTTTTTAATGAAAATGTAAAACATTGCAGTAGCTAACTTCCCCAACGCAGTAACTATCTTCCCTAATGCAGTAACTACCTTCTCTAATACAGTAAATAGCTTTCCCAATGCAGTAACTATCTTCCCTAATACAGTAACTATATTCTCTAATGCAGTAGATAGCTTTCCCAATGCAGTACCTAGATTCTCTAATACAGTAGCTAGCTTCCCTAATATAGTATCTAGTTTCTCCATGGCAGCAACTAGATTCCCCAATGCAGTAACTAGATTCCCCAATGCAGTAACTAAATTACCCAATGCAGTAACTAGATTCCACAATGTAGTAACTAGCTTACCTAACGCGTATTTAGCTTCCCCAATGCAGTACCTAACTTTCCCAATGCAGTAACTAGCTTCCCCGATGCAGTTACATGCACTACCTAGCTTCCCCAATGCAGTAACTTGATTCCCCAATGCAGTAACTAACTTTCCCAATGCAGTAATTAGCTACCCCCAAAAAGATATCTTGATAATTTTTACAAGGAACACGATGAAGACATTTGAGATCCATTTGAAAGTGAAGTAGAACACAGTACCTTTCATTTTCGAAAAACTCTTGGCCTCAAAGACGATAGGATACGAAATGACACAATACAGATCTGGCTTATTTTTAGGTACAAGTCACGCCTATTTATGAAACAGAAGGTCGAAATCTGTTTTACAAAATTGGAGAGCTCCTCCCCTTTCTTCTGACTTTAACTGTTTTACTTGTTTTTATGATAACATGTATAATGACTTTATTCTTACAAACATCATGATGGCCCCATTCATAAAGACTTTATTTCAACTACAATCTGGACGGCATATTTATAATGATCTTTTTAGCGGCCTCTGAAAGGTGAAAAGAGGCTATTAGTTTTGTGTGGCCTATCTGTCCGTCAGTCTGTCTGTCTGTCTGTGCGTCCCGTTTAGTGCTCAGAAAGTAGAAGAGAAAATGAAAATCTGACATCACGATAATATAGATCATTTCAAGTTCTGATGCAAGGGCTCCTTTTTTTTTTCTAAAAGCTCAAAATCTAATTTTTTAAAATCATTTATGCAAGCAGTTTTTTTTATAGAGAAAAACCTAATTAGTATGCATTATAAATCAAACCTAATTTAAGACAATTAATAATGTTATAAATTTCATTTAATTTCAAGTTTACTTTTGTACAAAGATTAAAGTAGTTGTAATCCAAGCAATAAAGAATTTGATTTAGCGAATCAATTATATATATAAAAAATCAATTATATTACATCAGTCGGTCCTATTCACATCTAACTTAACCTTCACCTACACCTATCCTTTGATCTGCTGGACCGCTAGGGCACTACATAAGATCTGTCAACCTTCTATCTGCATTCTTATCTGTCACTTGTCTTTGATATAATTTCATTCGGGTGTTCTTTCTGAAAATATTGAAACCTGCCTGTGTGGATCACTTCGGGGGCCGATTTTAAGTTTGTGTTTCCACACAAACTGTCTTTGCAACCTTGTTTAAACTAACATCAGGATGTCATGCCCTAATAATTTTATTCATCACAACATCTTGTTGACACATTTTCAATTATTTTTTAAATTAATATCAGTATGTCACACTTCATTTTTTTTTCAACTGAAATCACGATGTGAAACTTAATGATGTTCTTCTGACATCAGTATATTAAACTTTGAAGTCCCTCGTGAATGAATCTGCAAAACTTTATGACATTTAAAAGGAGAGTAGCGATTCAAGTTGCGTTATTATCAATAAATCATATAGTTCAAACTTCAATATCTTACAAAAAAAAAAAAAAAAAAATAAAAAATAGGCCTACTTTGAAAATGTTTTCAAACTTCTTACTAAAGTTGCATATTAACTAAAAATCTATGGCCATATAACAAGATCTTCTGGGCTCGCAAAGACCTTCCTATAGGGAACAGTACCTGGAAAAAGAAGAAGAGGCAGACAGAAAAAGCGATGGGAAGACAAAAGAATGGACGGGCCTACCACTGAAAGAAGTTCTAATCAGGGCTAAGCATAGAGAGGAATGGAGAAGGACGGTCTACAAGTCTTGCTTGGTGCCCCAACGGTCCACCAGACTAAGGGATAGGTAACAGGTAACAGGTAACTAAAGTTGCTCCTACTGTGTTTGCGTTGTCTGTCTGTCTCGTTTATATCTTAAAAGCATAAAGCACTATTTCTACCTCTATAATCTTTGCCAATCTCCAAATAGTCTTTCCTTAACGTAACTCTTAGCTCTAATAGAAACTAATCAATGACGATGATATTTCCTTAAAGTAACCCGTTGCTCTAACAAGTACTAATCAATGACGATGATATTAACAGTGACGGCTGCTTCCCAACATAAACACCTTTGATCTAAAGGCAAACATATCATGTGAAAACATGTTCATGCGACAGCCGACTTGTGACAATTTGACAAACTCTGTTCCTGCTACTCCATTGTCTTATAGCTATTCCAATAGTCGGGAATGAGTCAATTTCAAGTGTACAATTACGGTAGACAACTCTTTGCATGAGGCTTAAAACATTGTACAAATTTTTGCGTAAAGACTGGTATCTTGAATTTTGGAATTAGTATTAACTATTTAAATTTAGCCAACTCTAGTGGACATTAATAGGGGAAAGTAAAGGCTGGTGGTAAGCTAGGTACTGCGTTGTGCTGGCCACATGACAGCCTCGTTAACCGTTGGCCATAGAAACGGATGACTTCATCCGCCCTATAGGTTGCAAGGTGGGAAAGGGAACACTTTAGACATATTTTAGGTCTCAAATTCTTGTATAAACCATCCGCACTACCACAGAGAATCTCGTTTTTAAGCCTGTTAGGCCTCTATCTTCGCTTCGCGGTGGCCGAGACATTAAATCGCCTTTGCATCCGAAAGGTCTGATCTTGAGTCCACCTCAATTAAAAAGGTACCTGACATTAGTTGAAAGTTGTTAACAGTTTATCATAGTAACAGATGAGCTTAACATATGCTTCATGGATCAAAACTTTACAGTCATCCAACAGTCCAATTCGCTAGTCTGTCTATCTCATAATGTTTTACTGTTACTTGATCTGCGCCATTCACTCAAAGTTACACTAGACCTGACTGATGACCTGTGATGTGGCAACGAGTGGTCAATCGAGACCAATAGCTCGTTGCTACGTCACAGGTCTGCAGTCAGACCAACTTTGACGATACTTTCTATCGGTTACTAAATCCATATTTTATTTTGTTCAGAAATATTTGACAGCAGATTTTAGTTTGAAAATGTACCGGTTTTGGAGAAATTTTTATGAGAAATTAAACTTTGGATTTGTTCTATTACAAAGCTTATATCAACTCACTCTGTCTGTCTGATACAAGTTCTTTGTACACGTTATTTTACCAACACCCATTCTCAAGCTGAAACTTTTCACAATTACTTATTGTTGATGACAATCAGGCACGGGAAAGTATGGCCTTTCAAGATTTTCTGCTGTTTTCCTTTACCAAGATATAGTTTCTTCTGCTGTGATTTCTTGTTACATATAACATATAGTTTATAATATAAACATATAACATACCGCTATATTGTTGTATGTATGTTAAGTTAGCATTTAAACCATTTTAATTACTTGATATAGAAGATTATAAAAAAAATGTGTGTCCTTTAATTTGTTGCTGGAACTTTTGTTCTGCCCGGAAGTCGTTTGAGCAGACGTGGCAATGACTTCCGGTAATCTTTACGTAGGCAGAAAGCAAAAATGATTACGTTTTAAATGAAGTTGTTTGGAACGATTATTCTGCTTGACAGCTATTGTCAATCGCCTTGTACCTGCAGAACTGCGACATGTCACTGTGGTCGACATTTACTGCAGTTTTATACTTTCTTTGAATCAAATATAATATGAGCACTATAGAGCACATGCTTTTTGTTTCAAAACTCCAATAAAGAAGATCCAACGCATTGACATGCTTTTTTTAGTTCGTGATCCAGATATTATTTCATTCTATATTACGTAATCCAATCAACAAGCCTCATTCAAAATTGAGGGGGTAGACAATGTTGGTTTTCCGAGTTTAAGTAGGCCACGGCGAACGAGAGTGTCATGTGGCCAGCACAACTACCAAATCGTCTCTACTGTCCACAATCTTTTTTTTTTCAATGTATGGAACTCGCTGGACTTAGGGGACATTTGAATTTACAATCCTGATTCAACCTGGATTTGAGCTTAAGACTCTTGGTTCAACGACCAAAGTTTTTACCCCCTCAGCCATTATTTTTAAAACAAAGTAGTCACCCTTTTCTGGCCTTGTTGTTTATAGGGCTAATGATGTATGTATCTATAAAGTATCCTGGGTTCCACTGCTAACACACAACGCCCAACCGTCTTTACGATTCTTCAATTAAAGTCAGATACCGAATAGAGTCGAGTTGACAAGGGTGGCGTAAAAATCCAAAAAAAAAAAGTCTTCACAGAGATTTGCATCTGAGACACTTTGGTTTGGAAGCCAAACGCCTTATCACCCAGCCACCAACCCTCCTTCATCCATCATTTGTGTTAAATAGTATCTGAATAGCGTATTGCTGCTATTTTTTTTTTTTACTGCGAAAACTTCTTTACACTTAACAAATGACTTCACCAGACGTCACACTACATATGTATCATCTTCCCCAGCCAGGGAAAGAATTTTTTTAACTTATCTACCTCCCTTGCCCCCCTACCGCCCCCCCATCTTATTATTTGCCGATAAATTTGGAAATGAACAAAAAAAATATCCCTTGCAATGTATTGCCTTCAATCTTCATTATCCCTGTCAAAATAATTATGCAACAACCCATTGATCTTCATTCGATACAAAACAAAGCGGTGAATAGTTGATGCCCAGCTCACACAAACAATAAAGAGTGGCCTCGCTTTCCCCTGTCTGGACAAGACAACATAGCAATGACTGCAGTTCCCTTTTTCCTGCTGCTTCAGGTGTCCTCCCTTAGAACAGTGACGCCCAACTCACGGTCATCGGGCCACATCTGGCTAGTGATACGGTACTATGAGGCCTCTGTAAACTTCTTTCACTAAGTGAATAATGAAGCCGTTGACCCTGGGTTCCCTAAGACTTGACGATTTTTAACAAACCTTTTATAAACTCACTCTGTCTGTCCTATACGAATCTTTGACAAGTTATTTCTTCCCATTCTCGAATCAAGTGAAAACTATGCACGGTTTTGTTCGTTGTCAATGAAAACACATGAATCAATTTGAACAAATTAAACGAATTAAATAGCTAACTAGTGGTTATTAATTAATTTTGTTTTATGTAGGAAAACGTATATAAATCTTGAAGTATTGAGATATATTACATTTATTGGGAGGTTTTTCCCCTATCAATAAACTTTTTACAAAAATTTTAAGACCAAGACTAAGACTGCTTTGTTGATTCTTATGGAGATTTGTTGTTATTACAAGGACTCTTTTCTCCCATAAAGACAACACTACAGAAACATTCACATAAATACAACAGACACAACATGAAGAGTTCATTCAGCGACTACACACAGGTATCTTGGTCCTTTTCATGTTTCCTGATCAACGAGTGGCGTTGATATAGTCAGACAGAGTTTTTGTACCACTCTGTTCTTGTCTTGATTGACAGCAGACGTCCACTTCGCGACGAGTTGACGTAGTTATGATGGAGCAGGTGGCTTTTGTCTTCCAAGATTTTTCCGATATTTCTTAGACATTTCTGTTTAAAAAATTCATTTAAATATGGTAATGTTGCATGTGTGATTTTGGATGCCCTTTTTATAATGTTTTATTGGCGGCGCAACAATTTAGATGAAGCGTTGATTTACCTTACCTTACCTGTCCCTTAGTCTGTTGGACCGTTAGGGCACCAAGCAAGACTTGTCGACCATCTTTCTCCATTCCTCCCTGTCTTTTTGCCCTGTTTGCATTACCAAGTTATTCTGTATGCTAGCAGATTTCGCATAGTTGCAGATTTTGCATAGTCGCACCATATATATATGAGCGCGGGAACAGAGTTACGACAGTAAGTGAGTAGGCCTATGTATGTATGTATGTATGTATGTATGTCCCGAATAGAAATCATAACCTTTGCTGTTTTTTTTTTTGGGGGGGAGAGGGGGTGATGCTGCCAGTGATGGAAATTTATTTTATCCCCAGGTCAAAAATGATTGAGAACCACTGCCTTGGATATGCTAGATTTATGCGTTCATCATTGGTTCTATATTTCCAATACATTTCTGTGATTATCATTATACAGACTAGCCTGGTTGATAGAGATGTAGGTACCATTAATATGTCATGACACTGCATACTGCGTGTTTGCGTAACCATTAGTTCGTCTCGAGCAGATTTGTAATTAATTTCTCCATGCAGATTTGTAATTTAGATGAGCCTCTGATCGAGCTCGAGGCTTTTGACACGTTCTCATTGGTGGGATACAAGTCACGTGACGACATCCGGCATAATGGCGGAATCATTGAGTGACCAAAAAAAAGGCGCCAAAAGAAGATATCGTGGTGATGATGTGAATGGATATTATGGGAAATATGCTGCTAGCATATACTCGCGTATAATGTAACGTGTGCAGACTTCTGAAGCTATTTGTATTATAAATTATGAATCATTTATAACATGAAACTTTTTGTTATGCTCCAATTAGTGTACTATCCGACTTTGTTTTGTGCCTATATAATACTGAAACCCCTAGCATCATTGACATCGCCGTACCACTATCTCATGATTTAAGGAAAACTGAAAAAAAAAAAGAGTTCCAAAGCTTGAAGAGTGAGCGGTTATGGAAGTTGTCTAAAGTAACAATATACCCTGTTGTTATATTAGATGAAGGAGATAATGATAACTGGCCTCACAGATACCTTCAAGGCCCTCAACATCCCTAAGTAAATTCTCGTTTCCTGTCAGAGTGCGGTACTGCTGCAGACCTGCCAACATCGCCAGAAATTGACTACAATGAGTATTGTTTGACTCTAACGAAGCTCGACCATAGCAGTGCCAGAGAAGGAATAAAGAGTCCGTTGTTCACAAAATAGTCCCAGTAATGTGTGCCTTTGAGCCCGAATATTAAGGAGGAGTGCGGTGTGCCGTGTGGTTAGGTAGTCCTAACTGTGACCTACATATTCGGCCACATCCAGCCGAGACCAATCGTTAGAGAAGGCCTTAACACTGACGTGCAACGTCACAACCTGTGGGCAGTTTAGACCAATAGCACGTTGCCACGTATTGCAGACATGTGACGTGGCAATGAGCGATTGATCTTAACTGCCCACAGGTTGTGACGTTGAAGATATGAAGCCTATATCTACTGGTCTTAATACAGTATAGGCATAACCGTTGTCTGCTGATGGTCGGCTGAGGTTCTCTTTCCGCCGTCCAGGCCTGTCCTGGGCTTTAGATTCTGTTTTGGTCTCACTTGTGTGTCCCAAGTCCTTTGTAAGAAATCTCGTTCGGAGGCCGCCTGCTGCCAGGTGCTCCTTCCTATGTCATTTAAATACCGTACATATAATTATAGACTAATACAGTGATTCCCAAACTCTGTTCTGCGGAACCCTAGTGCTCCGCGAAGCCTGAATAGGTGTTCCGCGAAGCCTGAATAGGTGTTCCACGAACTACTGGAATAATGAACTAGTAGGGCACCTATGTGAATCAAGGTGTCCCATTAAATACTCAAAAAGTGCAAAGTGTTCCGTTAAGGAAAAAGTTTGGGAATCACTGGACTAATGTATGGTTGCACATACACGATTAAGGAAGGACAGAACGTAGGACAACGTTTTATAAAGGACGAAAACAACAACAACAAAATAAATAATAAAAAATTTTAAAACTTTGGCCTACAAATGAATTGTTATTTGTTTAAACAGTAACCAAACCTAGATTAAACACGTTGCCGTCAGAACGAAACCAGATGTAGATGCCTTCATGCAATCGCTGCCTCATTTGACCCAGCATTACGCCAAAGAAGATAGCGAATAGAGTAGGGGCAAGTACACAGCCCTGCTTCACGCCATTTTCTATTGGGAAGTGATCAGAAAGAGCACCATTGTGTCTGATCTGGCCTCTCTGTCCGACGTGAAACTGCTTGAGGATGGATAGGAACGTAGGTGGGCACCCCAGCTTAGCCAAAATCCTCCACAAACCATCGCGACTGACCGTGTCGAAAGCCTTGGTGAGGTCCACAAAAGCTGCGTACAGGTTTAGGTTCTGCTCTTTGCATTTTTCCTGTAACTGTCGCAGAACAAATATCATGTCAGTTGTACCTCTACCGGCTCTGAAACCACATTGGCTTTCAGATAAGACCTCATCCACTAAAGACTGGTTTAGTCGGTCGAGCAACGCTCGATCAAAGATCTTTCCTGCTACCGACAGAAGTGTAATGCCTCGATAGTTGGAGCAGTTAGACTTGTCACCCTATCCCACACAAAAACAAAGGAGATGGTCATAACGGAGCTTCTCTATGCCGATGATTGCGCCCTGCTAGCTCACAATGAAAATGACCTCCAGAACGCGGTAAACGAATTTGCCTACGCTGCCGCCTCTTTCAGTCTATCTATAAACCTCGGGAAAACAGAAGTCATGTTCCAGAAGTCACCCAATGAAACATACTCAGCACCAAGCATCACAGTAAACGGACAGCCCCTTAACGTGGTAGATCACTTCACATATCTTGGCAGCGTATCGTCAAATGACGCCTCACTTTCAAGGGCCAGTAACGCTTTTGGGCGCCTACAGGCGAGAGTTTGGAAGAACAAATCGCTTCGCCTACCTATAAAAAATAAATGTCTACCAGGCGGTGGTTCTCTCAACCCTTCTATATGGCTCTGAGACATGGACACTATATAGAAAACAGCTAAGACTCCTTGAGCGCTTTCACCAAAGATGCTTGCGCTCCATCATGGACATACGATGGCAAGACCGCAACACAAACAGCGATGTCCTTGCGAACGCCGGTATGGACAGTATAGAGGGACTTCTTATGATCCGACAGCTACGCTGGGCAGGGCACGTATCCCGTATGGGAGACGAACGTATGCCAAAGGCAGTCTTTTTTGGTGAGCTAAAAGATGGTCGACGTAACAGAGGCGCCCCACGGAAACGCTTCAAAGACCAGCTTAGGCGTCAACTTTCCTTGGCTGACATAGAAGAGAGCACCTGGCTGCATGCGGCGTCGGAACGAGACAGCTGGAGGTCACTCACGAAGGCCGCGGGATACACATTTGAGACCAAAAGAAAATCTGCCGCCGATGACAAACGCAGACGACGAACAGAAAATCTAAACCGACCACCTACGGACAATGGTTTTGCTTGCCCTGGATGTGGCAAAATATGTAGGTCACAGCTGGGACTGCACAGCCACGGGAAACACTGTATTCCTCACTAATCTTCGGATTCGAAGACAAGCCTATTATTAATTATTATTATTATTATTATAACCAAACCTAACCGAAACCAATCGTTATGGGAGGCCTGAACACTACCTGCAACGTCACAACGTGTGGGCTGTTTAGACCAATAGCAAGTTGCCACGTCGTACCAGACCTGTGACTGACGTTTTGCTAAGCAGGAATTGACCATCCATCAGTGAAACGCCGCATTAAGCAGACGTATCCAATCAGATACAACTGCCTCTCCCTGAATTTGAATGTGGCTGCGACTTCTGCTGTGTCTTGATTAGAAATGGAAATTCAGTTTTCGGCCACAAATCTGTCTTTGTATACAAGATCTATAGAGCAGTCAGTTGAATAGCGGCGTCAACGATTAGTGCGTTCAAGAGAATAGATAATGGCCGCGATCTGCGTTTATTCAGACATCGGCCTCCATTGTCTGTGTCTGTGCAGGCGGCCGGCTCGATGCTGGGGGGCGGCTAATTGCTGGCAGTGACGGAAACAAAAAACCTCCATTAGTGCCAGTTAGTGTCACAACAGTCGATTCAAGTCACTGTGCCATTGATGCTGGCATTTTCGTCTATCCTAGACATGAGTGTTGTCCTATATGAGTCAGAGGGCCCAGCCATCTTAACGTTAGAACCTCTGTTTATTTTGTGACGTTTCAATGTAAAGGAATTTGTCTCTACTGGGAGTTTTATTTGTTTGTTATTTTATGTTTTTTTTTTATTTTAAATATGGATTGGGTGTAATTAGGTGAAGCTGCATCATGGCTGGGTGCTTACATCAAAAGCTGAGAACCGCTGTTTAAATTTAAGGGCAGATTCGGAAACTCTCTGATGCATGTTACTGTGAACACTTACGTTCGAGGTAATTATTTCTACCCGTTGCGTGGGAAGTGTTTATTTATAGCATAAGGGTGTTCTAATTGTCAAGAGATATAAATGACATTTAGATTTATTTTAAATATACAGATATAATTATGAGCTATAAAGGGATGGTTTCATATAGATTTCTTTAATTAATACTACATACAGGATGAAGTGTTCATCAATATGCAATTATCAAATAATGTAAATGAGTTTATATATATATATATATATATATATATATATATATATAACATGCCATTATGCACACACATAGAGAGCGAGATAGAAACTTAGAAATTTTATAGAATTATATTGATTTTAACAATTTTTCTTTTACATAATTATTCATTTTTAATTTGTATATAACTAGGAAGTGTTTGAACTTCGACGCTTGTTATTTTGTAATTCCTCTTATTCCAGGGGTCGGCAACCTGCGTCTCGCGAACAGCATGCGGCTCTTTAGTTCTACACGCAAATATTATTAATATCATTGAAACATTTTTAAAAGTAGTTCTGAATAGTTTAAAGAGGGTTAGGCACAAATTCTATCTCTCAGCTACTTGTACTCTGTTTTCACCACACCCCTCCCCCAATACAAGCGTCGTCTATGTTACCAGTCCGTTAGAAGCTCTCGAATGGACGCCATCGTCTAATGTTTCTATGTAGGTTTCAATTCGCTTTCAACGCAAGACTGCGTGCTTTGGCTGTGACGTAAATTTTGTTGTTTCAAGTAAATGAGTTAGAAGCGATTATCTTCTCAATCTTATATGCAATCTACAAGTAATGCTAATCGGGCAAACCATTTATAGATGGCGAGTATGTCAAAGACTGTTTCCTTCGTGCATCTGAAAAACTGTTTCGCGATTCCAAAAACAAACCAAAAAATCTTGAAAAAAAATCAAAGACACGGCACAAGTTGCTCATTTAGTCAGTTATATGACTTCTTATGGTCCAAAGTATAACTTTAAGGATTGCTACCTCGGGACAAACTGGAGGGAATGATATAGTGTTTATCGTACAATAATACATTGAAAACAATAAGATCAATTTAAATAAAATCATTTCAACAGCAACTGATGGAGCCAGAAATATGACTGGAAAAAATAAAGGATAACAACGATTCTTCATAGGAAAATAAACCCTGAAATTCTTACGTTTCACTAAATAATACACACAAGAAGCACTATGTACCCAAAACGATTCGAGCCAAAAATAGTTGAGATAAGGAATTCGGCAATTAAGATTGTTAACAGCATCTTGTCCAAAGCAATCTACCATCGTCAAATTAAAGAATTCTTAAACAAAATGGAGACTCAGTATTCTGAGCTCCTTCTTCCTAATAAAGTGCGATAGCTTGCCAAAGGTAAGGTGTTTAAACGTTTTGCTTTGTGCTTGAATGAAATAAATACATTCCTAAATGATAAAGGCATTTATCTCCCTGTAATAGAAAACGATAAATATTTGCAAACATTTTATTTTATGGTTGAAAAGAGAAATTAAATGAGCTGAAACTAAAACTGCAAGGAAAAAGAAACCCAGCCTATGTTTTAGTAGAAGAATTGGTTTGTTATGAAGATAAATTAATTCTTTTCGCAGAAGATATTGAGAGTTAAGTCACTTCATTTTCAATATCTAAAGAAAAATCGCCATAAAATCAGAGGTACTTTTGACCCGAATTGCTTGATCACAGTTAAAAAAATAAAATCAAAGATAAGTTTTTTGACAGATTTCAGTAGTTCAAAACCAACAAAACCATTTTACCATTCCTAGTAAATCCTCTGAACACAAAGTTACGAAATCCACATCAATCCATTTGGAATTGATACGGTATTTAGGGCTTTATGGAATGGAAAATTTACAGATTAAAAAATCAAGTTAGAAAAGTTAGAGCTCCAGAAATGTATGAACGTAAGTCAACAAAAGTTTTACAGCTTTCAAAGAAATGCCGCGAGTTGATTCGCGCATGGAATAAATCATCCAGATTGCTAAAGTGAGGGAATTCGGAGTGCTATCTACGGATCGAAATATTCGTGCGAGAAAGCGTTTTTTTTTTCATGAATATAATTTAAAGCAAAGTAAAAAGCCAACTAACAATTGAAAGCTTAGAGTTGTGTTTGAAACTAAAAACAACAAGTTATGAGCCAAATGTATCTAACTTTCTAAAACCATGCGAAGCCAACGTTCACATTGAATTTCTTTGCTTAATTGTTTGTTATATAAGTTTATCTTAGTGTTTAAGAAAATGTTGAACTCCTTTTTTTGCTTCCGAAATAAAAAAATAATTATCTTATAACGCCATATATATATATATATATATATATATATATATATATATATAAATTGTGCAAGTACTAAGAAAAAAAATGCGGCTCTTTAAAACTTTAAAATTGTGGAAATTGTAATTTTTGGCTCTTTCGACTCAAAAGGTTGCCGACCCCTGTCTTATTCGCTTACACTTTCATGGATGGAAGGTTGGCAGTTACAGCTCAAACAAAATTGAATCATTTATATCACACTAACATTCTTCACATGGCACACTGGATGGTTAGCTCAGTTGATACAGCGTCCTAATAATGTCGTGGGTTTGATCCCCAAACAGGCGCGTTTTTTTATTATTATTATTATTTTAATAACAAATAAAATGTGAATATTTAGTTTACTAAATTATTTGAAAGTAAAATTAAGAGTGGATACTTTAGCTGTTGTTGCCAACGTGTATTAACACTAGAAGAGTCTATAGACTCTAGTTTGAAGTAGACAACTTTGTGTAAGTACTATCAACACGACTTATTTATTTGGAATCTAAATTTATAGAACATATATAGTATCAACTTTTCGAATGAAATAATTTTATTATTTAGCTACGTTGATTCTTAAAGTAATCAAAGCTTTATTTTTACGGAGAATGTTTCTTAGACGTCTTTAAAGAAAGAAATTATAACTTCTGGAAACATCAATTCAAATTGTCAACATATTTATATGTTCTTTTGTTCTTTTCAAACATATTTTTTTTAATATTTTTTTTTATTTATGAATATTGTCCTAGAAAACATAAAAAAAACAAAAAAGGACGCAATCGTCCTGATTAACTCTTTCTCTCCGAACTGACGATACCAACGTTGATTCCAACAGAGTCTGGTAGATAATTACGGAGAGAAAGAGTTAAATGTTTTACATCTTCATCGTGTTGAAAAGTTTTTGAATCACAATTGTCAAGACAGTGTATTGTCCTCTCTATTTCAAAGGAGAGAGCCACTAACAAGCGAAATAGACAAATACTTTTTTTTAAAACTTATCCAAGGCGGGAAAACGTCACACTTACATCTATATATCTTAATAATGTAGAAGTTATTTTCCTTTTTTGATATCAAACAAAATAATGAAGTAACAACAATTAATCGACTAATTGGTTAATTGTTTAAATGAATCTAATTAGGCACAGTAAATAATTGTTTCGGCTTGAAACGATAATGGGTGCGAGAGAATAAAGTGTACACAATATTTACCTCTATAACAGACAGGCAGAATTGCTATAAGCAGCGTAAAATCTTGCACTACTGGTATCTCAAAGCATTTCCGCGGAATCGCCTCGTTCTCGACAAGCTGGATGAGGCTTGAGATCTGTATCGTTATGAAGTTGTCCAGAATAGCAACTTAATAATTTTAAGATACATACACTTACTCAAGAAAACATTATATTCACTTACTTAAATAATATATATGTGTATTTTCGTTTTGAGTGTCAATGTATTTGAATAATTTGAGTTATTTTAGTTTATCTACAACTTAACCACTCGCGCATTGTTCTGATAATAAAATGAAGTAACAAAGTATCGATATTTTTATATTCTTAATCGAGCAATTCGTGTATATATATATATTTATATACAAATTTTATTTCGAAAACGGTTCTAACGATTTTCTTTAAAATTTCAAGGTATGTGCGTATTAGTGAGAAAAAAATTCTCAACTCATTGGCCACATCGGGAAAACTCGAGTTCGACCGTTATTTCGATATGAAAATGTCTCAATTTAATTTTGGTTAGAATAATTTATGAATGAAATTGAAAATTTATGAATGAAAGTTTTCCATGACGTAAACGGGAAAAACGCTGCTTACGCCACTAGGTTTACTAAGTGTATTTCTTTGCAAACAAGAACGCGTTTAGAGATATCAATGAAGGGATGTGCAAAACTAAAAGCAGACCACGGGCTGTAGCATCACTGGGATGGATGGATGGCAAAAGCCGGTATGAACTTCTTATTGTCCGACAGTCAGGCCTGGCAGGGCATTTATTTAACCGAGCAAGGCTCGGCCACCTGATATTTTAAGTTTATTGCAGTTAAATCATTGCAAACTTTATTAAATAAAAATAAATAAATAAAAATTAATCCATGCGATGATATAAACCAAAATGAGAAATTCACAGATATAAATATTGTAAGGATTAACATAAAAAAATTTCGATACGGTAGCTTGACTGAGTGATTCAGATGATCTGCGATTGTCCACAATGTATCTGGATATTCTCTGTAGATCTAAAAATATTGTTATAACATGTATTTTAGTTTAATTTAAAAAACAAAGGTTGTTTATGCAAGTTATTTCAAGGTCTACAATTAAAAATACTTAACGCCTACATCAGTTAAGTTGCACTAGATATCCGGTCCTACTAGTTGACGACCGACCAACGGCGGCGCTCCTGAGTCTACAAGACTCTAATGGGTACCTGACTTTAGTAGGTGAAAGTTGATTGGTCGTTGTGCTAGCTACATGGCACTTCTGTAAACGGTCAGTCACGCAATCAGATGACCTTTACACCATCTTCCCCATAGATTGAAAAATCTGAAATGGGGGGAAACTATTTGACCTACTTACAGGGGCGTATATAGGAATTTTACATCGTTTGGGGGCCCAGGGGGCGTGAACTCTTTTGGGGCCCCTGCAATTTGCGTAATATTTAATTTTTAATGTAAAAAAACACTCATTTTGGGGCCTCCGTCGTGTGGCGGACTGGGGGGGATTTTCGAATTCTCCCCCTCCTCCCCCCAACCCTAGCTACGCCACTGCCTACTTAAGAAGCTTGCTGGACTATATAGCGTGGAGATGTACGTAAAAATTGCCTGCCAACTGCAGACTTAAACTTGTACACAATTTCTAAGACGATTTTTGTTCAGAAACAGATTTGATCGTATCCTAGACCAAATGATCTAGACTGCCCACAGGCTGTGACGTTGTGACCAAACATGCAGTAGGGCAAGAGGTAGTAAGTAGCATGGTTTGTACCAGAGATCATCATTTCGATAATCCTAAGCCCATACATCGCGGCCAGACAACCATAAAGACATTTTCTCTGTAATCAAAGACTTGAAGGCGGCGTTAATTACTTGATTAGTACTGATGGGGACTCGTTCCCTCTAGCCAGACAAAAGACTCACCCTGGTGTATGAGAGAGAGAGAGAGAGAGAGAGAGAGAGAGAGAGAGAGAGAGAGAGATGTGTGTAGGACTGCTCTTGTAGACCACAGTGGGCCATATTTGTACGGCAACAAATAGCTGACGCTATTGGCCCCCAGGGGGCGCTCTTCACTCGCTAGCTCGAGGAATACAAAAATAGATTTTAATTATTCATGGTCACACTGGTGCCAAGTGCGCTACTTTCTCAGAATATCGGGATACACTGGAGGGGCACGTCTACAAGTGGCGCGACACAGTCAAGACGTGAAAACCAAAAAATCATGTTGGCTTAGTACCGGTAGACTTATCCAGGATACGTGTCATCTTTTAAATGACATAAATAGATGTTCTGACTCCAAACGGGTACAAGGATACACATGTCGTTGATTCTGACAGGATACTGAGCTTATCATAACAAGGATACACATAGCATTAATCTGGACATAGGATACTGAGATTATCATA